>BLSH010199628.1:162681-187457 GCA_018402905.1 Glandirana rugosa | reverse complement strand
CCCCCCCCCCCCCGCGTGACCTATCCCACGGTGATCTCCCATGGTGATATCCCTTACCAGTCTCCTCGGTGTGGATGTTCTCCAAAGGCAGATCTCTCCGACTGGGGTACACTGGGTGAAAATAGAGAAGAAGAAAACTCCACATAGGGTGATATTGTTTACCTCTCCTTTATTGCTATGCTCATATGCACATTAAAAGCCTATGATAGGCACTGTGATAACCAATAAGGTCCTTACAACAGTTCTGGTGAATCCCGCTAATAAAAGCCTTTGGCTTTTGAAAACGTCTCACTAACACGACAAAACATGTCAAGCTTTGCTTCCTAACACGGCACCAACAGCCCGCAGAGTGGAACGCAAGCTGGAGCCGACGTCCAGCATCCACCACCTTTACTAGCGGGATTCACCAGAACTGTCATAAGGACATTATTGGATATCACAGTGCCTATCATAGGCTTTTAATGTTTTTAATATTCATATGAGCAGGGCAATAAAGGAGAGGTAAACAATTTCACCCTGTGTGGAGTTTTCTTCTCTATTTTCACCCTGTGTACCCCGGTTGGAGAGATCTGCCTTTGGAGACCATCCACACAGAGGAGACTGGTAAGGGATATCGCAGTGAGACCGGTCCCCCCAAGTGACCTACAAGCCATTTAGACTCACTTTGCCATAAGGAAAGTGAGTCCAGCACCTCTGGTGAGTGCAATATACCCACGGAGGGAAAGCACAGCAATCACTGCACAAGGATCATCTGAGCACCAGCACTTTATTAAAAAGAGACTTTATGCACATATGAATTTATATCACTGTTCTCACGTTAACATTTATGTTTGAGCAGTTTGTGAATTATTTGAATTGCCAATAATAGTAGTTTAATAAGTTAGAGCACTAAGCACTTTACTTGCTGCCTATTTATTATTTATATGGTAATTTAACACATCGGTCTAATACAGAATTTGGTTTGGTCTAAGGTAATATCCATTATCCAGGGTTGGGTAGCGCTTGGTAACACAAATTGTTTATCAGCCAATCATATGGCAGTAACTCAATGCATTTAGGCATCTAGACGTGGTGAAGAGGACTTGGTGAAACCGAGCATCAGAATGAAGAAGAAAGGGGATTTAAGTGACTTTGAATGTGGCATGGTTGTTGGTGCCAGACGGGCTGGTCTGAGTATTTCAAAAACTGCTGATCTACTGTGATTTTCATGCACAACCATCTCGGGTTTACAGAGAATGGTCCGAAAAAGAAAATATCCAGTGAGCGGCAGTTGTGTGGAGGAAAATGCCCTGTTGATGTCAGAGGCCAGAGGAGAATGGGCAGACTGGTTCCAAATGATAGAAAGGCAATAATAACTCAAATGGCCACTCGTTACATCCAAGATATGCAGAATACCATCTCTGAATGCTTAGCACATCGAACCTGGAAGTAGATGGGCTACAGCAGCAGAAGACCACACTGGGTGCCAGTCCTGTCAGCTAAGAACAGGAAATTGAGGCTAAAATTGGCACAGGATAACCAAAATTGGACAATAGAAGATTGGAAAAACGTTGCCTAGTCTGATGAGTCTCGATTTCAGCTGCGACATTCAGATGGTGAGGTCAGAATTTGGTGTAAACAACATGAAAGCATGGATCCATCCTGCCTTGTATCACCGGTTCAGGCTGGTGGTGTAATGGCGTGGGGGGATATTTTCTTGGCACACTTTGGGCCCCTTAGTACCAATTGTGCATCGTTTAAACACAATGGCCTACCTGAGTATTGTTGCTGACCATGTCCATCCCTTTATGACTGCAGTGTCCCCATCTTCTGATGGCTCCTTCCAGCAGGATAATGCACCATGTCACAAAGCTCCAATCATCTCACCACTGGACAATGAGGTCCCTGCACTCCAATGGCCTCCACACCCAGCACATCTCATCCAATAGAGCACCTTTGGGATGTGGTGGAACGGGAAATTGCCATCATTGATGTGCAGCCGACAAATCTGCAGCAACTGTGTGATGCTATCATGTCACTATGGAGCAAAATCTCTGAGGAATGTTTCCAACACTTTGTTGGTGTTGGAAACAAAACAATTGAACAGATGTACCTAATAAAGTGGCCGTTGAGTGTATATTTGTGTAATAAGGCCGCATTGAATGTTTGTAGAGCAGTGCAGTTTATCTGGGGATCTAGTATGTCACGCATGTCAAGTTCCGGAGTGGTATAAGTGGCATACTGATTAACTTTTTTTTGTTTTTATTTTAATGCATTAAATTATACATTTTTTTGATGTTCCAGACTACATACCCATTTTCTTTGTCAGCACTATAAGATGTCTATATCTGTTCCATACACAGAGTGTAGTTCCGCCACCCCAGGAGGAGAATACGCGGGAGAGGACACGCCCACCTTCCACCAACTTGGCCCGACAGCAGCAGCTGAGGAGCAGATCCTATATCTCATGGCCGTCTTCAGGTAACTTATGACGTTCACATGTATTGTATTATCTGATCTCCCTTCTTACATTAGTTTTAGGACCGGGCAAACCGCATTGCTCCCTCTCCCAAAGAAATACAAATGCCAAACAGCATACAGCTTGAAGCACTTGCAGTCAGTAAGAATGAAATCCAAAAGATAATAAAGAGTGTTGTAGAGTTTGTTCGGTTAATTTAAAGTGTTACTAAACCCACAACCGTAAAATCAGTCTGTATATGCAGCATAGCATGCTTGTTATACTTACTGTGGAACTGAAGGGGTTAATCCTCTGTATTGTTTAAAAAAGGCTGTTTTATCCTCTATGCAAAGATTCTTCCCTCCTGCACTGTCAATCTAAGCAAGTTCATATCAAGGATGGGCTCGGGCGTGTTCGCAAGTACACGTGCCCGAGCCCGCCAGGGAGTGAACCTGGCACTACGCTAATCACAGGCAGGGAGACATTTCCCAGACGTGCGGCTGCAGCGAACGGGGAAATGTCTCCCTGCCTGTGATTAGCGTAGCGCCAGGTTCACTTCCTGGCTGGCTTGGGCACATGTACTTGCGAACACGCCCGAGCCCATCCTTACTTCATATAATACACAGCAGGGTGGTAAAGCTGCACATGCTCAGTTTGGTCTTTTATGCTAGAGAGTAAATTTCCTGTTTCAGTTGAACTGTTCAGGTCACATGATATTGACATCACACATGTGGGCATGTATAGAGGCTGTAGTGGAAATCTCCTCCTATTTGAACACACAGCTATGGACAAACTTTGCAGGTTATCAGGAAACCGTGGTATACAGATCATCCAAAAAGGTAAATAGTGGCAGTATTGTAAAGTAAAAAGAAGATTAAGCTGTGGGCACTGTGGGGGGGCAGGTGAACTATTTTAATAATTCTGGGTTTAGTAACACCTTAAGGCTTTTATTAAATGGATGAGCTAGAGAGGACGTGTGAGGGGTTACAATATCCTGTACCCAATATGGTAGTCTGTGTGTAAAGGGCTTAGAGGGTTAGTTTGCAACTATTTTGCAGCCAGTTATTTATAAAAGTGTATTTATAGGGAACGTGAACTTTTGAACCTGAAAAGACAAGCAAAGGACGAAGGACTAGTCGTCCTCTGTCTGTAGTCCTCCCTGATATTTTCACAATTGATTTCCATACTGTTTGTTTAAAGGATAAATTCACTTTAAAAAAAAAAAAATAATAATAATAATAAATGCACATTTTTTATTTTTTTTTGCAGGTAAAAAAAATGTGCATGCACTATTTTTTCATGCAGGAGCCTGTAAAGCATTGCACCAGTGGTCAGCAGATCGCTGATGCCATGCAGGATGTCAGGAGCTTGTAATTCATTCAGGTACACGGAACTGTGTGTATGAACGATGCGGCCATGTGGATGGAGCCCCGCACAGCTGCGCTATTTTCAAACTGTGACAGTATGGGGAACTTATCCCCATACTGCTGCCACAGGGAGAGGGGGGGCAGCTGCAGCAATGGCAACCTGTTACATGTGCCACCCTAAAATCAGGTGGAACATGTAGCATATTCCCAAAGGTGAACTTATCCTTTAACCACTTCCCGACCGCCGTATGCAAAATGACGGCCGGGAAGTGGCTTAGTTATCCTGACTGGACGTCATATGACATCCTCAGGATAACAAGCCGCCACGCGCCCAGGGGGGACCCCTGCAATACCGATCTCGGTAAAGTGCTTCCATCCGAAGCACTTTACCATGTGATCAGCCGTGACCAATCATGGCTGGTCACAGTGTAACACAGGAAAGCCGTTTATCAATGCATATCAGTGCCCACAATTGCCACCTACCAGTGCCCAACTATCAGTGCCGCCTATGAGTGCCAATCAGTACTGTCTGAGTGCCCATCAGTGCCGCTTAGTGTCCGTCAGTGCTGCATATCAGTGCCCGTCAGTGCTGTATGTCAGTGCCACCTATCAGTACCCGTCAGTGCTGCTTATCAGTGCCGCCTAACAGTGCTCATCATTGCTGCATATAAGTGCCACCTCATCAGTGCCGCCTAACTGTGTGGGGCAGGAGCTCTGACTGGGTGAAGACAGGGATCTGTGTTTCTGCTTGGCAAAAACACAAGATCTCCATCTTCTCCCCGTCAGAACGGCGATCTGCCTTGTTTACATAGGCTCACCGCCGACTGCTTCTCTTGGGAACGATCGCAGGTGGCCGGCGGACCTGCTGATTGGCTCCCCCCGTCTAATCAGCGCACGATCGGGTCTCTGGAGGCGCACACATGCCCCCCCCCCCCCAGAGGCTATTGCACAAACTGACGTACAGGTACATGATACAATGATACAGGTACAATAGAGCCATTTTGCCGCAGCACATATATGTTACTCTGTAGGCAAGTGGTTAATTGTCCACTTTGAGAGTGCATGTTTCTTTGTTAATGGTGTTTTTTTTTTTTTTTTTTTTTCAAATTTATAAAACATTATATTTCTAATTGCACTAAAATGATTTAGCTGATTAGCAAACCAGTATTAAAGAAGGGTATGAATTCTTGTAATATCCCCTTGTTGTTGTGAGGTAAGTCTCTCTTATAGTTAAATGAGGGATGCTGCATTATCTCGCTGGTATGTGCCTTGCCTTAAAGTGGTAGTAAACTCTCCCGCCCTACTTTGCATCACTCTAAAATTTCTTGCAAGTGATGTCTTTTAGACCCCTTTCACACTTGTGCGACGCGATTTTACTGCGATTTCGGATCAGTCCGACTTTGTTGCAACTTTGACAAAATGAAAACCTATTACAAAGTCGTACAGAAATCGCATCTATATTATTCAGGTGCGATTTGCATGCGACTTTGAGAGTTTAACATTGAAGTCTATGGACCTCAAGTTGCATCAAAGTTGGGCCAAAGTAATGCAGGGACTACTTTGAAGTCGGCACGATATGAATGGTACTCATTGGAAATAATGGGGAACGACTTGTCGTGACTATGCAGCCCCAAATCGCAGAACAACTTGCACAAGTGTAAAAGGGGTCTAATAGTTTTACAACCTGTGCCATTTAGGAGGCTTCTCCCTTTGTTTATTGCAGTGACATCACTCACGCATTTTGCCCATGATTGACAGCAAGCTTAGTGTGCCATCTGTCTATGCATACACAGGTGCCGTGCCTCAACATCACTCCATGGGCATTGCATTGCAATCCCACAAGAGTGCTGGCCATTCAGAATTTCCTGAAACGCCCCCTGTGACTAGCTACGTCACAGGGAGTGTGCACAGTCACATTCTGCATTAACATAGGGAGCGAGGAGATTTACATGAGCATTGGCAGTGCAGGACTAAGGCACCATGGTAACTTTAGACGAAATCAAGGCTTGGTTTAATTGTTTTGCGCATGCACGAGATTCCCACAGTGACCTATAAGAAAGGGTGGGAGTACTGGTGGGGAAGGAATTGGGAGATTGCTGTAAAGATGGTGCCGTCTTCGCCCAGTAGGGAGCAATATAATAAGCTACATTAATGGAAAGAACACTGATCTGTGTTTATCCTCTTCAATGCTGGGCACTTTCACCCTCTTCCTGCCCAGGCATATTTTCACCTTTCACACTCTGAATGACAATTGCGCGGTCATTCAACACCAACTACCCATATGACATTTTTATCTTTTATTTCACACAAACAGAGCTTTGTTTTGAAGGTATCTAATCACTAAATTTTTTCTTTTATTTATTTTTTTTTGCTAACTAAAGAAAAAATAATTTCTTTTATGAAATTTTGCTAAAAATCTTTCTTCATGAATTTAGGCCAAAATGTATTCTGCTACGTTTCTTTGGTGTGAACAACCCAATAACCCAAATCCGTGTATATTATTTAGTCTGTAGGGAAGTTTTAAAGACCACAAATTATGATATATGTCTGAAAATAGATCAGTCCTGATGTACTCATTTCTTGAGGCCTGAAAATGTCAGGACAGTAGAAATATCTCCCCAAATAAACCCTTTTTGGAAAGTAGACAGTCCAAGGTATTAAGTAAGAGGCATGATAGTTTTTTGACGGGATTTTTTTTTGGCACAATTTTTTTGGAAAGGGAAATTTACATTTTTTTTTTATTTTTTTAACTCGTTGTCACCAGTGCAGTACAGCATTATATAACGGGTGTGGCAGTGATCAGGGACAATGACTGTATGTAATAAATAATAATACTTTTTTTTAATTAGCTGGCCGTAGCTAATCACATGGTACATATGGGCTGTCATTGGCCCTGTCTGTACCATGTGATCACATTGCCCAATCACAGCTAACAACACAATTGTACACAATGGATGCCATGTGATCTGCTGTGAGTGGTCACATGGTACCAGCAGCAGGCCGGTACAGTGATCTGTCATCGGTGGTGTCCTCGGCTATAGGCTGGGAGGGAATTGGTTATAAATGCATTCTGTTGTGGAATTGGACTTGCTGTGGGGTTTTTGTATTGCATTTACTACCGCTTTGAGGAAATACCAGCTTCTCCCTGTTTTTTGTTTTTTAAAACTAGCACAAAGCTTTTCTCTTTTAATAACCACACAAAAGTTTTTCAAAACCTGTGAAGTGGTCAACATCATCACATTTTCACAGAGGGAAAAAAAAGAAACTGAGCCCTCGTTCACATTGATGCTACTTTGAAATTGTACTATTTCACTTGAAGTAACACAATTTCAAAGTAGCTCAGGTCAGCGCAATTTCAGGTGCTACTTGAAAGACATCTTTGTGACTGCATGCACAGATGTCTATTGAAGTCGCACCTGAAATTAGCAAAAGTGCAGGGACTACATTTGCAAATTGGTGCAGCGCCACAAAGTCAGCCTCAGAACGGTGTCATTGCTGGTAGTAGGCTGCAACTTGTCATGCGATTTGACATGACAAATCGCTCCAATGTGAACGAGAGCTGAAGCTCAGTCATGTTCAATCTTCTTTGTAAATATGCTGCATAGTATTTCAGCTCAGCAGCTGCATGTGTGGGCCAGGAAAACCTGCCGTAACTAATGTACTCCAAATTTTATTCTATATTTAGGTGGCGGAGATTCATCGCGGAGTATATCAGACGCTGATCAAGATCTGGATAGAGAGGTACAGAAAACCTACATATTTTTTTTACTATTATAAGGATCTAGTGTTCTCCTTTATGACCAATATGTTTACTTTACACACCTTCCTATTGCACCCAAAAAAGATTTGGATAAAAGATGAGAGCATAGCATAATGCTTTTCTTCTGGTTTAAAATATTTCTAAATCCTATTATTTCAGCATAACAGTCCTTAGATGTGGTGGCTGCATTCGTTTTCAGTGTGCTGTTGTCCTAGGGCAGGAAGTGTGTAAGAACTACAGGACACCTACCCTCTTCTCCATAGGATAGGTATTCTTAAGTCCAAAGAAAAAACTGAGCAAGATCAGTAGGCAGCTATTTATCACTTAAAAGATATAGCATCAGAGGCCTATTAAAAGCCCACTTGAGCGTTCAATTACACCGGTGACATCCCCGGCTGCTTCCAGGGTGAATATCTCCAAAATATTGCAAGTTTAGGAGATATTCACTGTACATGCATTCAAAGTGGTTGTAAAGGCAGAAGGTTTTTTTATCTTAATGCATTCTATGCATTAAGATAAAAAGCCTTCTGTGCGCAGCAGCCCCCTTACCCGAGGTCCCTCTAGATCCAGCAATGTTGCAGGAGTGCCTCGACTTCCCGGGACTCCCCTCCTCATTCGCTGAGACAGCAGCATGTCTCCCGCTGCTGTTAATTAAAGTCAGGCAGCCACTGAGGAGAGAGGGGGTACGAGCTGCACCACGGCTCCTTGTTTGAATGGACACAGGTAGTGTGGCTCGGTGCCCCTATAGCAAGCTGCTTGCTGTGGGGGCACTCAAAAGGAAGAGGGAGCCGAGAGGGAGGAGGATCTGGGCTGCTCTGTGCAGAACCACTGCACAAAGCAGGTAGGTATAATATGTTTGTCTCTTTTTAGTAAAAAATAACAATCAATTTTAGCCTTATTATAGGCTTACCTGCAGGTATGAGTTCAAAAGGAGAGTTTAATACTGCTTTAAGGTTTATATAAACATTAATTACATTTTCTGTCTTCTACCCTACAGCCGGATTCAGATTCCACAAAGCATTCCACTCCATCCAATAGTTCCAACCCAAGCGGCCCTCCAAGCCCCAACTCCCCGCATAGGAACCAGCTGACGCTAGATGGCCTGGACCAGTCGGCCTGTGACGCATAGCACACGATCTCTCCCTCCGCACCGAGACGTGAGCTAGTACACCATTTCCACACGATAGTGCCAAGACGTGTTGCACAAAGTCTAAAAAAAACATTATTGTAGATATCTTTAACGTTAAAAAAGAAAAAAAAAAAAAAAAGGGTTTAATATATGTGATCAAGCTTTTATATGCAAAATTAGTTCACTGTTTCTAATTAGCCGTTTCGCTCTTTTGTGTCACACTACAAGAGACATCATAATAGGAAGTTATTTTTTTTTCGTTTGTTTGCTTTTTGTTTTTACAATTTCACCCTTTTGTGGCCTTTTGCAGCTTGTGGCTATGCCACTGTTCCACCGCTCTAAGCCGGAACGCCTGTGTCCTAGCCAGAGGCAGCAAAAGGCTTCCATTTTGTATGATGCTGCTAGTTTCTGGGACGAAAAAATATAACAGGAAACACATAAAGCTGCTACCAGAATTATTACGTGGTATCAGTGATGAAAAGTTTCATTAGGAAAAAAGGAAATGTTTTTAAACTCCGTACTTAGCTAGGAACTTTTTTTTTTTAAATATAGGAATGTATAACTGGACTAGCTTTGATGTACAACAGTGTTATATAGATGAATTATAACACAACCTGGGCTTCACAAGGCTGGTTATGCTTTCTCCTGGCCAGCTGCATGCAGAACTGATAAGCTAGTCACTAGTGAATTTTTAATGGCTCTGAGGCTACATTGTGACGTTAAGGCACGTCACACTAACAATCCTGTTGCTAAAGGCAGCTCAGAAATTTAAATTGTGGATTGCTGGACTCACATAAAGAAGTTTCACCTTAAAGAAATTCCTAATTTGTCCCTCAGGGTGCAAAGCCCATGTAGTCCCATTTTTATAGGTGATTTGATAGTTCATGGTCGACAGCACGTCCCCCCACCATGCAAATATGCTGCTCTGTAGGAAACCACTAACTGACAGAGCTTATATCAGGAGCAGACACTTGCCTGAGTACAGCACCATCACAACACATACACGGGAGGTCAGAGCGACGAGGTGGAAAACATCCATGCCTACAGCAGAGGGGGTGGAAACGAGTGAGCTTGGTCTGAGTGCCACATTAGGAATATACAGCCAACAGTCATGCACAGGGAGGGACTGTCAGTGGTTTTCTCTGTTTCCCAGTGGAACACATGCAGAGAACTGTTGGCAGCAATAGAAATGCCCTCAAATTGGGCATCTGACAGGTTGTAATGAGCGAGAAAAACCAAAGGGTTCACTATACAATCGTTCCAGATTTTCAAGTTCAGGTATTTTAACATAAACCTGTAGGCCAGAATTCCTTTTTGTTTTTTTTGCTCCTGTAAATGTGTAAAATATGGAATTTGGCAGCTCTCTAATGCCCGATGGCGCCCCTGGGAAATTCTGCTTGTATGGGGTAAAAGGATGAAAGCGCCAAGTCCTAGGGATTGATCCAGATATAAATTTATATTTGTAACAAGAGGATTCATGACTTGTCAGCCAACATGTTTTCGGATCTGTGCTTAAATCCCCCTTCATCAAAGCCTACTATTATTGCACGATCTGTATGTGTGGTTACTCCTGAATTAAGTGGGATATACATTTATATTTGGACCAGTTCTATGGCTTGAAGCACTTTCACTGCAAGGAGGCTGGGGACTACTCTTTGGCTAAAGGTAACTATGAGAGGGAGTTTCTAACACGCTCCCTTGCTGATGGAAATGCAGAATCTGGCATGACAGAGGGGCAACAATGGCGTGACACCTCCTTGGTTTGGCCAGCGAAGGGTCACAGCCATAGGGGCAGTTGAATGTTATCCTATAGTCATCCTGACACTGGCAAGTTTCTAGTGTGACAGGGGCTTTACCCAAGTCACTTGGGGGGCAGGGTGACTCCATCATTGGCTAATGACTAAAGTCGTTTTTACAGAATTTGGAATTCTTCAAGGGGTAGTAAGGTAGTATCTTACGCCCCAGAGTCCTCCAAAGATATAAAAAGACAGCATTTGCTTCAAGTTACCACGCTGCCGCAGAACAAATGTATCAGTTTTCTATGGAGTTGGCCTTTAAAATTAGGAAGTACAAGCATGGTCTGGCATTATGGGAAGCTTGTAATCACTTATTCAGTATTTTTAAAAATATGAATTATGTTCACTGTAATGACACAGTCTTGAGGTTTAGCGCATTTTTGGCTTAAAGGGTAAATCCACAATTTCTGTGGACTGGGCAGTGAGGTAATATAATATGTAAGTAGTATTTTCTTTTTTTTTTGTTAGCCTACCTTATGTTAGACCTATATAGGCCACTAACGTGTCCAAGGTGTTCCTTGAAAATGGTTAATGTTTGATGCATTGGTGAAATTGGGGTTGATTTACTAAAACTGGAGAGTACAAAAACTGGTGCAGCTGTGCATAGAAACCAATTGGCTTCCATGGTTTTTTTTTGTCAAAGCCTAATTGAACAAGCTGATTAAAAGCTGATTGGCTACCATGCACAGCTGCACCAGATATTGCTCTCCAGTTTTAGTAAATCAAACGCGCAGTATTCTTTGTGGCTGCTGGTCCACATGGTAGCAGATAACATGTTATACTTTTTCTTTTTGGGAACAATGGATACTTCAAGGGCCTTGAGGTGTGCAAGGATCCAAGATGGGTTTTATACTGTTTACAAAGTCTGTTATTTTGCTGCCCTACCTTTCAGTATTTTAATGACCAGAAAAGTGGAGTCATACTTTAAACGCAAGGAAATGACATGCCGTTTATGTAGCTCGTTGTTCTTATGTGGCATATACAGATATCATGAACAGAAGCGGGGGCTACCACTCTGTGTTAGATGTGCTTTGAGGGTGAGTACCTGAAATTGTTGGGTAACCTGCAATTGGCAGTGTAAGGTAGTCCTATTTCTTGTTCAGCCAAAACCTGCACACAATAGCATGCTAGTGACCCAGTAAAGTGTTAAAAGATTTAATCTCTGAATG
Source organism: Glandirana rugosa (assembly GCA_018402905.1). Lineage (NCBI taxonomy): Eukaryota > Metazoa > Chordata > Amphibia > Anura > Ranidae > Glandirana > Glandirana rugosa. Next base: position 175,799 of record BLSH010199628.1, on the reverse strand, counting down.
AAAAGGTAGATATATTTAGACAGAGAGTGAACACTAAAATGCCTGAGAAGTAAAAAAAAAAAATATTATAATGTTAAAAAAAAAGACTCACCAATGTCATGGAATAAAATCTAGATCAGATGTTTATAATCTTTAGCCGCTTGTGAGCCACATGGATCCATATAGAGATGCAGGCCTGTGGGCCCCATACAGAGATTCAGTGAATAAACGAAAGAATAATATAGTGAGCGCCCTAAACCGTATAGCTGCCAGCACACAAGGTGACCATACAACCCTTATTGACAAATCAAGTCCATACAAGTGCAGTGCTTTGTGACATATAAAATCAGTGATACAAATAAACAAGGTGTCAAAAATATATAATAATTCCAAAATAAATGCAAGTCCAAATTGCATTAATGTGAATAGATTCTTGACATAAAATGAGTGTACGCCGCGTACACTGTTCAGTGCTTAAAGTAAATACTGCATCTGAGCACCACAAACGCCATTTAATTCATTGTTCATATTCAAAGCAACCCCCCCCCCAATCCATCCATGTCTACATGCTTTATTTTGCAGAGAATTCTTTTTTAAAAACACCCCTAGGTATTTCTGGCAGTAGCCATCTTGAGTAAGGGCAGATGATTCATGCATTTATTTGCTGGAATCCATCTGCTCTTAGTTCAGGCATTGGCTTAGCGAAGAAGCCTCCCTCCTGTAGACTCATGGGATGTATGACATCATTTGCCTAGAAACCAGGAAGTAACTGAAGAATTGTAAAAAGAACTTTATATAATAAACCTTACTATTTATTTACTAACGCACAAGGATAAAATATAGTCCATGTCAATTGAGTGAAATTCCATTTTAAGCACCCAACAGAAGTTTTAACATGTGGTCAACATTTGTTTTCTGTCAATAATTTATTCACATTAGTGCAATTTGGATTTATTATACATTTTTGACACCTGGTTTACTTGTATTACTGTTTTTATGTCACAAAGCACTGCACTTGTATTGATATACAGTTTCAGACCATGGATCTATATAGAGATACAGCACCCAGAAAACCTTTCTTAGTTACTGCCCGCCGGCGGACGTCAATCCTTTAAGAAATCATTATGCTGGAGGCATTACATGAGCTTTCCTGATTATGTGATTGGCTGTCAGGGATCAGCAGCTAATCTTATTGGCTAGTTGACGAGTAGCTGTCGACGACTGAGCCAAAAATGCCAGCTGTACGCATATATGTAACAGCCTGGCATTAGAGCCGGTCTCTGCACATCCCCATGTTAAGGAGATAAAGCCCAATTGCACCTTCCACTTTAAATCTGATGAATGCATTCCAGTTGCAGCAGAACAAAAGATGTTCAATGTCCTACAATTGGTTTTCTTTTTAAATTGACCAAAGCCTGTCCCCTGCCAGCATGCTTTAAAGAAAGACCCTTGCTCTGTTTGAAAGCAGTGGTCCAAAATGCCTCCTGCAGAGTCAGACCCATAGCTTTGCAATCAGCAATGCTCATGTTTCCCACTGCTTGAACAATTCTAGCTTTGATTAGTTAGAACAGTAGAAACTAGTGGGTAAGGATGTATAGAATTTATTACAGCTGTATACCCTCGCCCCATAGAAAACAAATTCATGTATTCTGGTCATAGTATGTAAGGTTGAATAAAAGGACCATAAAAACCATAGTCGGTCCAGGTTTGACTTTCTGTATCTCGGACAGTGGGGATGAGTAACAACAGAGCTGGATGCTGCAGCACCCAAGAGAAGGTGCAAGGCTGTGTATAACCATAACGACCCTGGTGTGTAATACTGTCTCCCTAGAACTCCAGTTAGTATGCAGATTAATATAATTGGCACTTTGGTATAAGCTAGAGACTCTGCTTCTTTAAATGTCTGTGGTTCACAAGCGGATGGTCAGGGTTATCTAATTCCAGTTTACCGCAAGGTATACTAAGCATATTAGTCAAATTTAATACCTTCCCAGCACTCCATTTACAGGCAATGCTAGTCCCTAAATCCTCCCAGTTCATCTTGATTTTTAATAATTATAAATTTTATAAGCGCAGTAGGGACCATACTTTGCCTGTGCCATTTGTTTTTTTAAACATTACGCTCCGTTTTATTTTACAGATATCTATGACAACTTTTTATGTCAAATACTCATGATATGTAAGTTCATCTGTCCACCCTACACCTCTGGCCTTTGTTTAATAACAGACAAATGGCTAGCAACCAATCGGAATTCAGCAACTTGACACAGCCAGGGCAGAGAAGGTTGGTCATCAATTGGTTGCTGTGGTTTGCTGCATTTTTTTTTTCTATTGGTGGTCACTGGGGTTTATTTACTAAAGCAAAATTAGTCACAATTCTGCATAGAAACCAATCACCTTCCAGGTTTATTGCTAAAGCTTAATTGAACAAGCTGAGGTTAGAAGCTGATTGGTTTCTCTGTAGAAATGTAACTAATTTTGCACACTTTAGCTTTAGTAAATAAACCCCTATGTCTTTGTTTTTAGCACTATATGTCAAGTCACCCACAGTAGCGGTGCCCTACTTTATATATATATGGTCACGTGGCTGTTAAGATTTCACCAGTAGGTGTCATTGCAGCTGCCATGTGAAAGGGGAAGTCCCCATTTATTGATAGCCAAAGCAGCTTTTTGATTTATTTTTTTTCCTCACTGCCAGAATAATTCAAAGAACTAAAAGTGCACCTTGGCATTTTTTCCCCCCTTAAGGGCAAAGGGTTAAATACATGTATAGATATGCGCTGCTTTTTTTGCGTGTTTATTTTTTAAATGCCGTTTCCACCCTCTTTTGTAAAAGCCAGAAGTAACACTGCCCACATGGGCAGTAAATCAAATCTAAGCTTGCATGAGGAACACAAATATTAGCCATCTGATCATGTCCAAATAGGATTCACAACACGTGTATATTTTGCTTCGGTCCGTGCCACGCTCGCTGGCTCTGCTTTGTATATTTAATCTCCATGCTTCCATGTATAATACATTTTACAATCCACCAACCATGACCCTGTTTTCCATTGCAGGCCATCTCTACCTGGAATTGAAGTTCAGTTTTGGACAGGGACTGGTACATTGAGTCAAACCTTGCTTTAGTGTATCTCTCCAAGTGAAATGTCTCTGCAGGTGTTTGTCACCGGCTCTCCACCAAGGGCCCTATTGAAGGTGTCACTCTCCACCAGCTGGACCTCCTAGGTTATTTTCCTTTCTACATTACAGAGAATACTTTAGGTGAGTGACACCATCATTTGGGATTTGTGAGTGGCATTTGAGCAGAACTGAGGGACCAGGACACCTTACCCTGGAGTCTCTTGGGAGACACCTGAAGCCAGCGTGTGATTCTACTTACCAGCAACCACCCAAAACTGAGAGTGCACTTTTGGGGAGGAGTTGACCATTAAGAGCTTGTAATTATTTTTTTTACATTTTTTTTTTTCTTCTTGCGGCTGTCATATCCACCTTGTCACCGTCACACTAGCGTGCCTTTTGTGCCAATCTCCTGACAGTTGGATTGTCGTTTAATTTAATGTTCTGTTTTTATTGGGCTAATGATGTAAACCTGATTAGTAAATTGTATTTTTTTTTTCTGAGACACTGTATAGGACTTGCACTTATTTTTAGTTTTTAAACAAGAAACGATCTCTGATGACTCCTGTTGTGTGATAGTCGGCCCCATGCTTTGGACTGAATGAGAAGGCTCCTGTGATGGGCCCCAAACTACTGTTTTGGGGAGGGTCTGAAATTCTGTGTTTTGTTTTTTTTTTTCTTCTTGTTTTTATGTAAGTTGTCTTTGTAATTATAAATTGTAAGAACTTTTTTTTTTAAACTATGTGACCTGTTAATAAATCAGCATTTGGGCAGTTCTGAAATTCATAATGGTCTGTCTTGACATATTAAAACATTTTACGTGGAGGCACAAGTGTCCTTTTGAATGCTGTATTATTTTTCCTACAGAATGTGTTTTAAATTTCTCATTTGTCTCTACTAAATGCTGGCACCTGATTGCTGTGGTGTACTGCTCCCTCTCCATACGTTTGCTGGGGGAGCGCAGGGGTATTAAACTAGTGAACTACAAGTCCCATCATGCCTGTGGGAGTCATGCTTGCAATGCCTCATGGGAATTATAGTTCTGCAACAGCAGCTGCCAGTTTGACACGTGTCGCCACACAAATGAGCAGGTAAGAACTGACACACGATAGGAAGTGCCTGGCATGTGGAGGTAGCAGTAGGTGTGTTAGCTTTTGTAGCTACTTCCAGGTGCTGCACTCACTACAAGTTTGCTTTCTTTTTATGAACGATGCTTTTACCTCTTCCCAAACACACTACAGCACGGTCGTCCAGTTCTATGAAGGGTGTCCATGGACATCCTCCCTCCTTAAGACACAGATGATCACAAAGCAAGGTAAAGGACCAGTCGCAGCAGCCCTTTATCATGTGATCAGCTGTGTCCAATCACAACAAACGCACTTACCAGTTATGGGCATTCCTTTCCTCACATGCTGTCACAGCGTGAGAAGAGGAGAGTCGGTAACCGGCAAGTGTGATGGGGCATCTAGACTGACCATTAGTGTTACCTATCAGCAAAGGAGCAACATTTAATAACAGAAACTAAAAGGTTTTGTTTTTTCAAAATGTTTGGTCTTTTTTGTGGTGATTAAAATACCACGAAAAGAAAGGTCTAAAAAAATTGCATATGGGTACTATGTTGCATGAGCACGCAATTGTCATTTAGAGTGTAACAGAGCTAAAAATTGGCCTGGGCAGGAAGGGGGTAAAAGTCCCCAGTAGGCAAATGGTTAAATGACAATTTTACCTTTGATACAAGTTGTCTCACCTTTGTTGTTGAATCAGTCGTCCTTACTATGCTGTCTTTGTTTCTGAAATTTACCTCATCAGGTTCTCTTCAACAAATGCACTGTGGTCGAATTCATTCCTATGGGAAGAGCCCCCTACAATGCAGGAGCACTGGAGGCTGCTACAGCTCTCTATAGGAATGAATAGGGTTGCGGCACACAAATGGGTAGGCTGAAAAGGACCCAAGCAAGGTTATTTGATACACAGGGATCACTGGGCTGAGAATGAAGTGAGAGGATCAGGACAACTTGTAACAGGAACTACAAGCATGCTATAGTTTAGAACTTTAGTTTTCTTTTTAGGTCCTCTTAGACTGCATTCACACCTGAGCGTGTTCTTTTGTACAGGTCAAAAGGTCACCAATGTAAAAAGCAGAAAAACACCCAGAACTTGCTTGAGCTTCAGGCGTTTGAGTGGAGATGTGAACCGTCTCCATAGAGAATCATTGTTTTGTCTTTTCCCCCTCCAACGTTTTGTAACTTCAAGCTACAAAACGCTCAGGTGTGAATGCAGCCTTAGGACAGTGAAGTTGTGACACCAGTGATTGGGTCATGGGGGATAGTAACTCTCAGCTTTAGAAGTGCTGGTTGGAGTTAGCCTCCAAAACCTAGATATTCCATTATGCAATCAAAGCAGTAGTAAACCTGTGAGAGGGGGGGAGAGTATAGCCTGCAAGACAATAGCATAATGTGTTAGTATGCATCACATACTAACACATTATGAAGTACTCACCTTAGAATGAGGCCCCCAATGACTGAGTTAGTCAGCGCTGAGGATGCTGACATGATGTTGTTCTTTTTTCCGGGTACGCGGCGCGTGACGTCACTCAGCTTTTCGTTCCGGCAGCCAGCTCAGATTTTCCAGCAACCTCCGCCAGATCATCAGAGCGCATGCGCCGCTGACATCGGCAGCTGCATGCAGGGTAAATATCTCCTAAACGGTGTAGGTTTAGAAGATATTCATTTTACCTATAGGTAAGCCTTATAGGCTTACCTGTAGGTAAAAAAAAAAAAAACTTTGGGGGTTTACTACCGCTTTAAACAAAGTTTAATACTGGAACCTGCAATTTCACCAAGGTTAAAGAGACCCTATGTTTAAAATAAAGCTTCACCTGAAAAGAACTTAAACACTGGTGCACCGATTTATAAAAGTAGTTCCTGCACTACTTTTGGCAACTTCAGGGGTAATTTCAATTGATAGCTGAACCCTCACAGATGTCTTTCAAATCGCCCCCAAACTCACATTGAAATGTGGGCTTGAAATTGTTCGAGTTCAGCTGAATTCGCATTATTTGAAACCCATCTTCACTGTGAACGAGGGATTAAACTCACAATTCCAACAGCATTGATCTCCTGTTGCTCTCTAGGGCTGATCCCTACAAGGCACAGAAGGATATGTAGGGTGCAATTGGCGACTAGGAATTTGAAACCTCCAGAAGTGTTTGGTTTCTGAAGAGTCTTTGTAAATGGGGTACTAATAATTATCAATCAATAACTGCACAGAATCTTGACCAGTTGTCACTGGGTCTGCCACATCACCTCAAACATTAAAGTACACAGGAAGTGTAATTTACCTTCTGCCAATTTTCCCTTTGCACTTGCTGATAGTTCCCTGCTGTCAAAATGACTGCCAGAAAGTACAGCAGTTCAAGAAGCTGCTGCTTTCAGAAAAAGACAGTCTGATGGTTTAAATTGAAGAGATACAAAGTAACATTTTTTGTATCTACTATTTTATTTATTTTCAAGGTTGCCCTTTGATCTGCAACTGAATGAAATATGTTGTTGTTTTTTTTTTTAAACCCCTCTTGACCCTTAATCCACTCCTTCTGCCCTATTTATCCCCATCAACTATGTTTTCCTTATTTTTTAATTTCTGATTCTCTAACCATTAATGTACAAACTTTTTATTTAAACCTGTACAGGACATAGACTGAATTATAGACAAATACCTTCAAGTGTTGCATTAAAAAATATATTTATTTCATTTGTAAATATTTGCAATGCTTTATATTGAAATCATAATTTTAGTGTTATTTTAAACAAGATAAATTATAGAATAAAATGCACACTTTCTATCTAGAGTAATTTTTTTTTTAAACTATGGAATAGATGATCCTTTTTGCAAGACAATATCACCAAAATGATGCTTTGTCCAATGGAAAAAATGTATGTATTTTATCCTTTGCAATGACAAAGTTATAATAAGTATGCCCATAGGAGAAATGTATGAACTGCTCTGGTCCATAGGGGATGTGGGGTGTACTAGGTGTGAGAGCTAAACTGATTAATTACAGCACATACACCCCCGTGTCCCCTGACATACCTCCTTGTACTCACAGAAAGGTCTCCTCTCTCAGCAATAGTATCACAATGGCCATTGTCTTTAACAGTCCTAAGTTTCCTGGTTAAGAATCCTCTTGTCTTGGTAAAATCTCATTTTAACCAATGCTTTACACTTCAATGTTGCCATCATATAAAGGATTGGAGAACTGGATTGCACTTTGGGAGGAACCTTCCATAAATTCAGTTTGCAATCTTGGTTTAGCCTACAAGAAAAAAATAGGGGGGCAAAGTTCAACCTGAAGTACAACCCCAATTCCAAAAAAATTGGGATGCTGTGTAAAATCTACATTGATTAATTTTAAAATGGATGGCAGCGCCACATCTCAAAAAAGTTGGTAACAAGGAAGAACTAGAAGATGATTTTTGCAACTAGTGTATTTGGCAACAGGTCAGTAACATAATTGGGTGAAACAAGCATCTTAGAGAGTCAGAGTATCTCAGAAGTGCAGAGGTTCACCAATATGTGAATAGCTGTCTAAAAATTGTCAAACAATTTTAGAAGGCCTGTCCAATTTCAGTAAGACAATGCTAAACTGCATCTATGACAACGGTGCTGTGGCCACTTTTATTTTCTATATGTTGAGGATTCCCAAACCTGATGAGCCCTGCTGCACCACAATCTGAGCTTCCATCCATTTCCCCCACCACCACTCACATCTTCTACTGTGATTTAACTCCCAGTGACTTTCGCAAATGCATTAAGTTAAAAAAAAAAAAAAAAAAAAAAAACCTTCTGCCTTTACAACTCCTTTAGGCTGGGTTCACAATAGCAGGAGATATTGACCGGCTCTCTCGCAGGTCCTGTGCGTCTTTTGGTCTGTTCCAGGGCCGAATTGAGGCTGAAATCGGACCTCAAATGGTGAACCAGGACGCACCGGACCCCTGCTGTGAGCCGCACGCGGCTCGCATGTGAACCCAGCCTCAAAGTTTGATGCGCTTGAACTTAGAGCACAATAAGACTTTTTTGGCATCTATGACAACAGCATGGCTTTGTAGTAGAAGAATCTGAGAGCTTAACTGGCCTGCCTACAGTCCAGACCTTTCACCAATTGAAAATGCTTGGTGCATCTTGAAACAAAAAAAATACAGAACTGTTAAGCAGTTAGAATCCTGTCTCTGGCCAGAATGGGACACCATTCCTCTTTCAAAACGCCAGCAACTGTCTCCTCAGTTCCCAGATGTTTTACCACTTGCCGACCGCAGGTTGACGGTGGTTCGATATCGCAAACCGCTGTCATATGACGGTGGATGCTAGATCGCGCACTGTGAGCAGGCGCCGCTGGAGGCACGTTCGTGCGCACACTGTGTCCAGGGAGCGGGTGCGGCGGACTCTATCTCCGCCGGCTACCCGCGATTCCGCCCCGCCGTAAAGGAACGAAGGTCCGTGTATGTAAACACGGATCTCCATTCTGTGAGATGGGCTGTGATCACAGCCTTCCTCTATATGGAAGCTGTGATCACTCCCCTTCCCCAGCTAGGGCAGCCCACACACAGTTAGAACACGCCCAGGGAACACAGTTAACCCTTACAGCGCCCCCTCCAGTTTAACCCCTTCACTGCCATTTACACAGTAATCAGTGCATTTTTATAGCACTGATCGCTGTATAAATGCCAATGTCCCAAAAAAGTGTCAAAATGGTCCAACATGTCCGCCGCAATATCGCAGTACCGCTAAAAATTACTAGTAAATAAAAACCCCAAAAAATGAATTCTCATCATCCGTAAACGTGGCAACTTTTGCGCAAACCAATCAATAAACGTCGATTGCGGGGTTTTTTTTATGCAAATATGAGGAAGAATACAAAATCGGCCAAAACCGTTGAAAAAAATTTTTTTTATATATTTTTTTTTTTGGATTTGTATTTTAGCAAAAAGTAAGAAATTTGGGGTTTTTTTTGTAAAATTGTCGCTCTTCTTTTGTTTATAGCGGCGATCAGAAATGACGCAGCAGTGATCAAATACCCCCAAAAGAAAGCTCTATTTGTGGGAAAAAAAAGGTGGCAAATTTTGTTTGGGTACAACGTCGCACAACCGTGCAATTGTCAATTAAAGGGACGCAGTGCCGAATCGCAAAAAGTGCTCTGGTCCTAAAGTGTGAAATCCTTCCGGGGCTGAAGTGGTTAAAGAAGAGGGTATGGTACACTGCTAAACATGGCTCCACCTCAAATTTTTCAATAGATGTTTTCTATTGTGAATAATATGGGTTCATGAGGTTTGTAAATCATTGCATTCTGTTTTTATGTAATTTTACACAGCACCCCCAGCTTTTTTTGTAATTTAGGATTGTAAAAAAATGTTTGTCTTTCTGCCAATTGTCATGGAGATTCCAAATTTTCCCACATCATGAGCGGAGGAAGCCTTCCAATAGTCACACCTGTTCTGGTGACAACTGTGGCAGAGATAAATTCCTCTCACTTCCTGTTGTGTCTCCAGAAGAGAAATCTCCCCACTGGGGCACAAACAGCCAAAAAGAAAACCTGACAGATGTTCAACTATTTCCAAACAGAGCCAAAACTACTATAAGGCACCTATGTGTTTTTTGGTGCTTCTTGTAGAGATGCACTGCACTCCATTTAACATGGTTTCCTATGGGACACGTTTATATCTGTTTTTTTTTTCCTCAACCGCTGCATCTTTGGAAAGGGTCAGAGACCTTTTTTTATAGGCTGTGTTCACACGTGCTGCGGCTCACAGCAGGGGATCCACTGGGTCCCTGTTCACCGAATCAGGTCTGAATTTTTTTGCCTGAATTTGCACATGAATCTGAACCAAAGATGCACAGGACCCTTTCCAAATGCGGCCGCCCCAGCGGTGTGTGAACCGGCTCCATTGTGAGCCAGGCACACGCTCCTGTCTCCACCCAATTCGCAAAAGTGTGATCCCAACCTAAAATGCAAAACAGTGCGTTTTTGGCTCAATAAACTTCAATGGTGATGCTGCAGGAAAGCATGTAGGGCACTTTTACCCCCTTCCTCCCCAGACCAATTTTCAACTTTGAAGCTATCACATTTTGAGTGACAATTGTGTGGTCATGCAGCGCTGTACCTATATTATTTTTTAAACATTTTTTTTTTCACACAAATAGAGCTTTCTTTTGGTCGTATTTAATCACCACTGCGGTTTTTTGTTTTTTTTTGATAAACAGAAAATTAAGAGAGAAAAAAAAAATTTTTTCATAGTTTATGACATTTTGCAAACTGGTCATTTTTCTCCTTCACTGATAGGTGGCACAGATTTGCGGCACTGGTGGGGATTGCACTGATAATCAATGCCAATATCCCGTTAACACAGGCCAGTTATCAGCTCTCTCCCTCAGTGTGAGGAAAGACAAGCCGATAGGCAGCTTGTGTTTACATCCTGTGATCAGCTATCATTGGACACAGTTGATCACATGGTAATTGGCTCTTTATTACAATCTGTGATCAGCTGAGTCCAATGGATGCCCTCCCGGCAGCCGGCTTTTGGCTATAGCGTGGGCAGGAAGTGGTTAATCTGCCCAACAACAACTTGGGCATAAAAAAAAATTGCAAAAAGCACAGCAGAAATGGATCAAAAGCAAACTGCATAGGTGTGAACCAGGCCTAAGCCTATAAAGAAGTTTGAAATCTCTACTGTACCCTTTAGAAAATATCCAAAATGTACACAGTACCATGGAGTCTGTATACACGTCTACAGCATGCTTGCATAAACATCGCTTTCCATGTGTCAGCAGATCCCCCAAGGCCAAGTGCAACATTTGAAAGGTTTCAATTTGGGTCACATTGCTCAAACATACTGTGCAGGCATGAAGAAACACGTTCTATACTTTTTAATATTATTTTACTATCTACCAATATTGCACATCTCACCGCATTTTCTGCTGTGGGCTCGAAAATTGGGTTACTAAACCCTCTGTCCTCCACTGGCGCAGTCTCCTCCAAACGCGATATGTTCCGACGGAACCAAAAGAATCGTGAACCCGCTAATCTAAAGAAAAAAAAAAAATTCTGTTATCTCACCATGCATCATACAGACAGGGTCTTGCACACCAACATTCACACTATGAGAAACCAATTCAGGGCCGCAATATGCGCACACGTTGTGGCGTTGAAGTGATTTACTGGGATTATGGCTGAAGATATCAGCCATAACCCAGGTATAACTTTTTTATTTTGCAGACAGCAATTCTCGCTCTCAAAAAAGCGATCAGAGCAGTTAAATTAGCCGCTGGATCGCTTTTAGAAGCAGCAGGAGGGGTCGGTCATTCCCAACAACATACATCCCCACCCCCCAGTGTTGTTTGGGCTTACCGGTGAGCCTGGAAAATGATCCAAAGGTTCACACAGGTGGTCACAGAGGTGAGGAGAAACCAAATTGTCTCTGATCACCTCTATGATCTAGGAAGACCGCATCGACGTCTATGGCGGAAGTATTAACTATTTTGTAAAGCATAAGATCAATGCTTTGTTTCTGACCATTTTTCCAGAAGTGCATTTGTGAGGTCAGGCACTGATGTTGGAGGAGAAGGCCTGCCTCACAGTCTAATTCATCCCAAAGATGTTCTGTCGGGTTGAGGTCAGGACTCTGTGCAGGCCAGTCAAGTTCTTCCACCCCAAACTCACTCATCCATGTCTTTATGGACCTACCTTTGTACACTGGGGATGGCCTCTTCCTGTTCCAACATGACTGTGCACCAAACTGTACCACAAAGTTGGGAGCATGAAATTGTCCAAAATGTCTTGGTATGCTGATGCCTGAATCACTGGAACTAAGGGGCCAATCCCAACCCCTAAAAAACAACCCCACACCATAATCCCCCCTCCACCAATGATTTGTAGCAGTGCCCCAAGACATGGACGAGCAAGTTTGTGCAGGCCAGTCAAGTTCATCCACCCCCAGAGTCCTGACCTCAACCCAATAGCACACCTTTGGGATGAATTAGAGCGGAGACTGCGAGCCGAACCTTCTCGTCTCGTGCCTGACCTCACAAATGTACTTCTGGAAGAATGGTCAGACATTCCCATAGACACTCCTAAACCTTGGGGACAGCCTTCCCAGAAGAGTTGAAGCTCTTATAGCTGCAAAGGGTGGGCCAACTCAATATTGAACCCTACAGACTAAGACTGGGATGCCATTAAAGTTCATGTGTGCCCCAATACTTTTGGCAATAAAGTGTATGTGTGTGTATATATATATATAGATTGTGGTCAGCAAGTGGTTAAAATATAACTATCCAAAATTGATAAAAAATACATTTTGGCTTTAGAGAGGAGAGGGATTAGAGGACCTGTCAGGTTTTTTATTGCTGTCTGTGTCCCCATTAGGGAGATTCACCCTTTGTTTGTTTACTATTATCATTGAAAGTAAAAGAAAATCTCAAATTTTGGGCTGTCCCCCAAAAAAGTAAGAGGGGAAATCTTCCATTGGGCCCCTAGTTCTGCGTGCCCCAAGGAATTCCCTTAGTTTGCAGGGACTTCTTTTCACTTCCTGTTTTTGCTATGGGACAGGAAGTGAAGGTAAATCTCCACAATAGGGTGAAGATGGCAAAATAAAAAAAAAATAAAAACCTGACGGGTTATAACCCTTCCTTATGCTGTTCAAAATGGAAAAAAAGGTTTTGCCTATAGTTCTACTTTAAAAGAGACATAAGAAAAAAGGGATTTTTTGTATAACTTACCGTAAAATCCTTTTCTCTGAGTTCACTGACAGACGCAGCCTTCTTATGACACATGGGGTTATGCTCATCCTACTAGGAGTAGACTAGGCAAAAACAAACAAAAGCGTAGGTTGGCCCCTCCCAGGGGGCCGTCCTCACCTCAGCATATAATCCCCCTGCTCTGCATAGCACATCAGTTCGTAACAAGCTGTACAAAACCAACGCAGAGGGGTGGGTGCTGTGTCTGTCAGTGAACTCAGAGAAAAGGATTTTAA
>BLSH010199628.1:90498-113664 GCA_018402905.1 Glandirana rugosa | reverse complement strand
TTATCCACGGTTTCCTCGAAGTTGTTTCATAACTCGTCCCCGCAACGATCCACCCTTTTTCTGGTCCCCGAGGTCGGGCTTCTTTACGCCGCGCGCGTCGCGCGGCGCCGCTTTTTACCCGCACCAGTTTTACTTTATCCCCGCACCAAATTTCCCCGCACCGAGTGTGGACTCTACTTATTCCCTACCCCCCTCCTTCTTTCTTTCTTTCTCTATCCCTCCCTTCCTTTCTCTTCTCTTCCTTCCTTTCTTCAGCCCTACCTCCCTGTCGTCCGGGCCTAAGAAGTGGTGTTATCGTTATACACATAAGGTCCTTCAAATTGTTAGTCGTCTATTACGCCCCTATTTCATTTTGACCACGCCCATTTTTCGCCGCGGCGCGCTGCGCGCGCCGCATTTCTTCGGGCTGGAGCCCCTGGTCTTTTTCCCACCTAGCAACGCCCCTGCTCAATACTTTGTTGAAGCTCCTTTGGCACCTATTACAGCCTCAAGTGTTTTTGAGTATGATCCTACAAGCTCGGCACACCTATTTTTGGCCAGTTTCTCCCATTCTTCTTTGCAGGACCTCTCAAGCTCCATCAGGCTGAATGGGGAGCGTCAGTGCAAAGCCATTTTCAGATCTCTCCAGAGATGTTCAATCGGGTTCAAGTCTGGGCTCTGGCTGGGCCACTCAGGGACATTCACAGAGCTGTCCTGTAGCCACTCCTTTATGATCTTGGCTGTGTGCTTAGGATCATTGTTCTGTTGGAAGATGAACCTTCATCCCAGTCTCAGTTCCAGAGAAGGTTTTCATCAAGGATGTCTCTGTACATTTCTGCATTAATCTCTCCTTCGATCCTGACTAGTCTCCCAGTTCCTGCCGCTAAAAAACATCCCCACAGCATGATTCTGGCACCACCATGCTTCACTGTAGGGATGGTATTGGCCAGGTGATGAGCGGTGCCTGGTTTCCTCCAGTCATGACGCTTTCCACTCAGTCCAAAGAGTTCAATCTTTGTTTCATCAGACCAGAGAATTTTGTTTCTAATGGTTTGAGAGCCCTTCAGGTGCCTTTTGGCAAAATTCCAGGCGGGCTGTCATCTGCCTTTTACTGAGGAGCATCTGGCCACTCTACCATACAGACCTGATTGGTGGGGTGCTGTAGAGATGGTTATTCTTCTGGAAGGTTCTCCTCTCTCCACAGAGAAACACTGGGGCTCTGTCTGAGTGACCATTGAGTTCTTGGTCGCCTCCCTGACTAAGGCCCTTCTCTCCCGATCGCTCAGTTTGGCCGGGCAGCACACTCTAGGAAGTCCTGGTGGTTCAAAACTTTTTCCATTTACGGATGATGGAGGCCCCTGTGCTCATTGGGGCCTTCAATGCTGTAGAAGTCTTTCTGTACCTTTCCCCAGATCTGTGCCTCCATACATTCCTGTCTCAGAGGTCTACAGACAATTCCTTGGACTTCATGGCTTGGTTTGTGCTCTGACATGCACTGTTAACTGTGGGGCCTTATATAGATAGGTGCGTGCCTTTCCAAATCATGTCCAATCAACTGAATTTACCACTAGTGGATTCCAGGGAAGCTGTAGAAACATCTCAAGGATGATCAGTGGAAACCGGATGCACCTGAGCTCAGTTTTGAGTGTCACGGCAAAGGCTGTGAATCAGTGACATCTGGTGCAAACAACACCCACAGCAAGCACCCCCTCTATGGGTTGTTCGGATTGGGACACCAGCAACCCCCCCCCCCCGACCCCCCGATGAGCTGCACTTAATTCCAGGCATCGCCTCCCTCTGGCAGCGGCTTCATCCTCTGCGTCTCCTCCGGCGGCCTCCCTGTCTCCTCCCTCCTCTTTTCTCCTCGCCATGGTCCAATAGAATCGCTTGTCATTTTGTTCAATCGGAAAATGGATCAGCCGCTTCCTGATTGGTGGGGAGGAGATTCGGGGTATAAATAGCGAATATTGATTCGCTACTGTCACACAATTGGGTGGGCTCGGAGCGCAGTGCTCTGCGCCCTGAGCCCACCCCTTACTGTAGCCTATTAGAGCCTCTGGCTCTAATCACATGCTTCAAAAAAAACATAAACATCCCCCCCATTGGAATCTATGCGTCCAGCGCCCTGAATGTAGATTGGGGGTTGGGTGCATGGATAGGGTGGGCGCTGTCCGTGCACCCCTAATGGATGGGCCACCTCTGCTGTGAATACTTATGTACATGTGATTTTTTTATTTTCAATAAATTTGCAAAGATGTCAAACAAACTTCTTTCACATTGTCATTATGGGGTTTTGTTTGTAGAGTTTTGAGTAAAATAATGAATTGAATCCATTTTGGAATAAGGCTGTAACATAACAAAATGTGGAAAAAGTGAAGCGCTGTGAATACTTTCTGGATGCACTGTATGTACGGGTTTACAACCACCTTAAAGGGTAAAAAAAAAATGATCATTGACAATTTTAACATAATTACTGCAGATACAGAATACAAATGATATCCTGTGATTTCCTATGCTTTTTTTATACTAAGTAGTCTAAAGTTTTTTTTTGTTGTGGTTTCTTTTTTTTTTTTTTTTGCTATACAGAACAAACTAAATGAGGAAATAAAAAGATTTAAAAATGTATTATTTAATTTATATAAAAAAAAAAAAAACTGATATTGTGAAAAAAATGAATACACTGAGGGGAGGTGCAGGATAGAGACGGCTAGGGCTGTCCACGGCTAGCGGATTACATAGAAAATAACTTTTTCGTTATTTTTATACAGGATTTATGTAACAGTTTGCGCAGCACTTTACAAATTAAAGGGAGACAGTACACTTACATTACAATCCAAGATAAGAGGGTTAGCAGGGCTCTACTCACAAGAGCTTACAATCGAAAAGGGGCTAGTGATAAAACAGGTAATACCTGTGTGAGGAGGGGTTAATGGAGAAAGTAAAAGTTCAGTTTTCAGGTGGAGGTGGGATAGGCGTCTTCAAAGAGATGAGTTTTCATGCACCACCTATAAGCACAGAGTAGGAGATAGTCGGACAGATTGAGGTAGGAAGTTCCAGAGGATGGGAGAGGCTCTGGAGAAGTCCAGGAGATGAGCATAAGAGGAGGTGACAAGGGAGCTAGAGAGCAGGAGGTCTTGGGAGGAGGAGAGAGGACGGCTTGGGCGATATTTTGAGATGAGATTGGTAATGTAGCTGGGGGCAAAGGTATGAATGGTTTTGTATATTATTTTGAGTTTTATTCATTCAAGCAGGGTTGTCAAACTGGCGGCCCTCCTACTACAAGTCCCATCATGCCTCTGCTAGCGGGAGCCATGCTTGTAACGGTCAGCCTTGCAATGCCTCATGGGACTTGTATGTTCCACAACAGCTGGTAGTTTGACACCTGCGCATTGATGGATCAGAATCCGGTGGAGGGATCAGCAGAGAGGGGTGACATTTGTACCTTTCATGCTATTTAAAAACATGAAATGCACCATAGCTAAAAATGTAAGGTTTTATATTCGGATGCCTGGACACACTAAGTAATGTGCTTTCCAATTACTCATCAGCTATTGTCCCACATTCATATCCCTTGCCTATTATCCTCATACAGCTCATGGCGGTTCTACTGTATGCACCTGGGACAACAGCAGCCACCAACCAGAGGATGTCTAAAGGTAGGTACTGTCACCTCTGGGCACCTGCATGTAACATTGGGATGTTACACTTTTAAAGTCAGTGCAGGTACAATGTAAGGGTGACTTGACACCTATGTGTGGTGGTAACCTGGGCTTGACCAACTTGCTTTGAATCTAGTAGCCAGCTAGAAATGTTAGGAGCCAGTTTGTGCCCGGCGATATGCAACGTGTGTTTCGCAATCTACTTTTTTAGTGCGTCAGCGCCCAAACACGTGTATTTTTTTTCTTGGGGGGGGGGGTACTTTCTGTGCTTGGGTGTAACTTTAATTTTTTACAATTATTATTATTTTTTTGTTTACTTAAAAGGGAAGTATGGGAATCCTTTTCTTCCCCCAATCATACTTACCTAGGTAGATGCAGCATCTGTCCCCTGCCGGCTCGAATACTGAGAAGCGAACAATCAAACACCACCTGAGCATAGAGCTGCTGACTGTCAGTCAAACCACCCCCCCGGGCTGTGGAGAGGGTGGGAGCGCCGGCATGCTGAGCCGTCCAGGGCCTGCACCGACTATGATGTCAGCAGACACAGGAATTCAGCCCGCTGTCTGCTAAAAACGGGTCGCAAATGAACTGCACTCCTGTGATCCACAGGAGAAGTACAGCCAAAATTAGCTTTTTTTTTCCATCACATAGGGCAGGGATATGCAATTAGCGGACCTCCAGCTGTTGCAAAACTATAAGTCCCATCATGCCTCTGCCTCTGGGTGTCATGCTTGTGGCTGCCAGATTCTTGCTATGCCTCGTGGGACTTGTAGTTCTGCAACAGCTGGAGGTCCGCTAATTGTATATCCCTGACATAGGGGACAAAAAAGTCCCTTAATCGCTTGCCGACGGCTGATCGGCAATTGACGGCGACAGAGTGGCTCTGTAACGCGAATCGCCATCATACGACGGCGGCCGCGAGACAGAGGCTAGTGAGCACGCACGCGCGCGCGCCGCCGGAGGCGCGCCCGCGCGCTCACTGTGTTCAGGGAGGGCCAGGGAGCGGGTGCGGCGGCTTCGATTGCCGCTGGCTACCCGCGATGGCCCCCCCCGGAGTGAAGGAGCGGAGGTCCGTGTATGTAAACACGGACCTCCGTTCTGTGTGAGGGGGAAGGGCTGTGATCACAGCCTTCCTGTACGTGGAGGCTGTGATCACTTCCCTTCCCCAGCTAGGGCAGCCCACACACAGTTAGAACACGCCCAGGGAACATAGTTAACCCTTAAAGCGCCCCCTGCAGGTTAACCCCTTCACTGCCAATGGCATTTACACAGTAATCAGTGCATTTTTATAGCACTGATCGCTGTATAAATGCCAATGGTCCCAAAAAAGTGTCAAAATGGTCCGACATGTCCGCTGAAATATCGCAGTACCGCTAAAAATCGCAGATCACCACCATTACTAGTAAAAAATAAAAAAATAAAAAAAAACCCAAAAATGAATTCTCATCATCCATAAACGCGGCCACTTTTGCGCAAACCAATCAATAAACGCCGATTGCGTTTTTTTTATCGCAAATATGAGGACGAATATAAATCGGCCAAAAACGGTGAAAAAAAATGTTTTTTTATATATTTTTTTTGGATTTGTATTTTAGCAAAAAGTAAGAAATTTGGTTTTTTTTTGCAAAATGGTCTCTCTTCTTTTGTTTATAGCGGCGATCAAAAATGACGCAGAGGTGATCAAATACCACCAAAAGAAAGCTCTGTTTGTGGGAAAAAAAGGACACAAATTTCGTTTGGGTACAACGTCGCATGACCGCGCAATTGTCAGTTAAAGCGACGCAGCGCCGAATCGCAAAAAGGGCTCCGGTCCTAAAGCTGGAAATCCTTCCGGGGCTGAAGTGGTTAAGTGATGATTTTTTGGTGACGGGTTCTCTTTAACCACTAGCTGACCAGCCATCGGCTCTCCTGCACAAATCGTGTAAACAAGGCATAATCCCGTTCTGAAGGGGACATGACAGAGATCTACCTTTCCCAGTCATCGGGAACAGTGATCTCTGTCTGCCATGTCCCTGCCAGCCCATCCCCCCTACAGTTAAAACACACCTAGGGAACACAGTTAAACCCCTTCCCTGCCAGTGTCATTTTTACATTGATCACTGCATTTTTATAGCACTGATCAATGTAATAATGTCACTGGTCCCCAAAAAGTGTCATTTGGGGTCAGATTTGTCCGCTGCAATGCCGCAGTCCAGCTGACAAGCGAGTCCAGCTCCTTTCCCACGACAGGGCTAAATGTAGAAAAAAAACGCCTGCCCAGCGCCCAGAACTGCATGTCCCGGGCATCGGGTTATACAAATTGTGCATCCTTGAAATAATGAAAGCCCAGGCGTCAGTATGCATTTTCCACTCGCCATGACAACCTGCCACCTGGGATTTGTCGAGCCCTGGTGGTAGCACACAATAATATGCAGATCACTAATGCAAAAAAATTCACATTCGTCCATCGAACTGCATTTTGTGTGTGAACGGTGCAAAATCAAATATTCTCTGGCTATATTTTCTTCAATTCGAATGTGTGACATTTTTACTGATCACTATGACCACTAGATAGAGCTGATGAGCATAATGATTTTCTATGATACCGCCATATAGTGGCCATGATACAGTATTTCCCCCCATTCACACATTTGATCTGTAGAGAATATAGCCAGAGAACATCTGCCTCATTTGCACAGAACACATTTAAATGCAGTTTTGATGGATGAACACCTACGTATGCTTTTTCCTAAACAGGACCGCCATCAGGGGGGTACAGGCAGTATGGTTGAAAGGGGCCCCATTGTCTCAAGGGGCCCTTACAACAAAGACTTTAGCAGTTTTTAACATTGGAGTCTATAGGAGGGGGACACCTGGTTTGGGGACACTGTTATCCCGAACCATAGCTGATAAAAATACCAAACTTGGGTCATATAGAGAGGGCCCACTGGGCAACAACTGGTCCAAGTTTGAGACCTCCAGCACCTATGGTTCAGCTGTACCGGGTCCTCAAAATAACCAGTCCTTGACCGGCAATTGGGGGAATTTCAGACTTCACATTGGAGTCTATGGGAGGGGGCACCCATTTGGGGGCACCGTTCTCCAGAGCCATGGGGGACAAAAATACAAAACTTGGATCAAAGGGAGAGTGCCCCCTGGACCAGAACAGTTCCAAATTTTGGATCTCCAGCACCTATGGTTCGGCCGTTCCAGGTCCCCAAAGTGACCATTCATTAACCGGAAATTGTCGGGTGAATTTTGGACTTAACATTGGAGTCTATGGGAGGAGGGCACTCGGTTTGGAACCATAGGCAATAAAAATACCAAACTTGGGTTACATGGAGATGGCCCCCTGGACCACAACTGGTCCAAGTCTGGAACCTCCAGCACCTATGATTTGGCCATACCAGGTCCCCAAAGTGACCAGTCATTGACCGTCAATTGTCTGGTGAATATCAGACTTAAAGTGATTGTCAACCCTGGACAACCACTATAATAAGGATTACCTGTAGGTTCCCTGCATATCTCCTAAACCTGCATGGTTTAGGAGATATACAGTGTACTGTTATGTGCCGCTGTCATCGGGCACATGTGAAGTGAAGAAAGGGCCTCCGTGCCGTTTCTTCACTGAGATCGTGCAGAGATTGGCGGCTCCGAGTGACATCACACGACTCCGGCCAGTCACAGAGCCGGAGTTTGCGGCCCCGGAAGGAAGAGGAGCCTGGAGCAGGGACATTGCGGGACATTGCCGGCTTCCAATGCAGGTAAGTGCCACATAATGGGCTAATATGTGATGCATACTAGCCCATTATGCTTTTACATTGCAGGGTAATAAAGAGTAAGTAAAACCCATCAGGGTTTACTTCCTCTTTAACATTGGAGTCTATGGGAGGGGGCACCTGGTTTGGGGACACTGTTCTCCTGAACCATAGCCGATAAAAATACCAAACTTGGGTCACATGGAGAGGAGGGCCCCCTGGACCACAACTGGTCCAAGTTTGGGACCTCCAGCACCTATGGTTCGGTGCAAGGTCTTATTGCAAGCATCGGGTGAGGCTGTGCTGCCCATGCACAGTTTTTTTTAACCCCTTGGATCCCACACTAGCATGCATTGCACACTTCACTTCACTTGAATGGGTCATGCTTGGCAGGCTACACCTGGTAAGTGTGACAGGGTGTATAATTCCTACTGCGGCTGCAACATGTGTGCACCCCTGGCCAGTGGACGGGTGTGGTGGGATGGTCAGTGGGCAGGCCCTGGGGAATGTTGGTGGTCAGATGGGGGGGCCAGGTGTAAAGCTGTGTAAGGGGCCCCAAAATTTCTGATGGCTGCCCTGTTCCTAAATACACCCCCTTTGTGCAGTGTGGACCCAAAAATGGCACCCTAATGCACGAAAACAGTAGTTGGCAATGCAGCCGCACTGCAGCTCACAGCTAGACACTTGTTGCACATTGTGGTGCGCTGTGTCATAGGAATGGTGCAGGTATGGCCTTTTTCATTTGTTGTGGTGCCTTGGCGTGAATAGGCTTGCCTTACAGCCCAACTTCGGGCTAAACTTTGTAAAATAAAAAACAGTCCCCCAACAGGTTTCACAAATGTAAAAAAAATCAATTGCAAGGCTGCAATACTGATTTTCAATACAGAGCTGTCCCTGCATTACTTTTTGTCCATGAGATGTCCTCAGTCTTCCAATGTGCAAAAACATACAATGGTGGGCTGAGTCTGGAGTTGGACCTTAAAGATCCCCCCATATTCTGCAAAGGGCACTGGAGCTAGGTGGTTGGCATCACAGCCTGGAAACCGTGGTGGCACGTGTGCCTACCCCTGGGAAGGAGATTGTAAACTAAACAAAAATGTGTTATTGTATCAGCAGGAGAAATCAGATACTTAATTAAATCCTACATGACAAGGGGAACACCCAGAAACCTGAGAGGTGTGCTGGAACGCCGCTTATTGTGAGTCACCAGACAGCGAGCGGGCAAGTTGGCGCAGGTTGTCATGTGACATCAATGACTACCAGACGGAATAACGAGATGGATGAAACCCAGCATACCGTGACACAAAGCCACGCAAGCATATTCACACTTATATAAGGAAGAATTGCGCTCTTAAAGGGTCAATCTACCCAAATCAACATTTTGATTACAGGTGGAGCCTGGTGGTCTGAGTCAGACTCCAGTCTTGGATACCCTAGCAGTGAGATCTCCCTGCATGCAAAATCCCAACTCTGTTCCCATCCATCTGGGAGGTTTGGGGCGTTCCCACCCACCTTTATGTGTCTCATTTTCTCCCATTAAATTCTCATAATCAATACAAAATACATGTAAAATCCAGCAAGGGTGGTGAGAGCTCCTCCTAGTGGACATAGCAGGTATGACAGTTTAAAAAAAAAATGAAATACCAGTTTTGGATGATGGATCCTGTCCGATACAGCTGTTAAGGTCTCTAAATGTTACCCATTAGCAAGTCTATCCAGAAACGCTAATTGCATAACGCACGGTATGTCAAGCGTTAAAAGCAGCCTATTAAAATCAAAGGGTTTCCGACACACCAAAATGTACTAAAAATGGGACGTGTTGCAGCAAGTTGCATTGTATGTGCAGTGTCTTAGGGCTCGCTTACACTTGAGGCTGTCATTGTAACTCCTCTGAAAAATAATCCGCAGTGGATCCCTCTCAAAGGCATTGGTGATAGGTTACCTCTAGGATGCCCATTTTAACCCTTAAAACACTGCAGCATGGTGCCGGTTGCGGTGCGGCCCCTTTTTTACTTGAATGGGTCATGTTTGGAGGTGGCCCATGGTATAATTTATGTCCCCAAAATCTGGACACCATCTCAGGTTAAAGTGTTACTAAAACCAGGACCCTGCATTCGCTATATCTGGTCTCCCACAGTACACAGTACACAGAACATGGAAATGCAATTATTTTAGTAAATATAAACTGATAAATACCTTTTCTCATCAGCAGTATATTGCAGTCTTGTGACTTCTATCAGTGTCCAGCCAAGCACTGTTAAAGCTTGTAGGAGGAGTTTTCATTCTCCTCTGACTGTCCTATGAGCAGGACCCCTGACCCTCTGAACAGTGCTGATGCCCTGTGCTGATCACATGCACCCTCCCAAGAAATAAAAAACTCTCTAGCAATACATACCACACTGAGCATGTGCAGAGTGCCTCCAAGGCTCTGTTCTATCAGGAGATGGTTTGGAGGGGGACTAGGCATCCTGGAATTTTTGCTATTGGGGGAGCAGGCAGTCCTTTACAGGCTGATTTTTTTTTATTTTATTTTTTTTAAATTGGTTTGACTGGTCCCATGACCTTAATACATTCCAAGTGGCTGCCCTGGAACCAGTATAGATTGGGGGGCTCTGACCCCACTTGCTGCATGCTTGTTCCAAGTCACTGAATCAAAAGCTTTCACTCAATCCAAGCTGCTCAGTGTTCAGTGTGGTGTCTGTGCGCCCTCTACAGACGCTGAATGGTAGGTCACTGAGAAAGTAGACACATAAGGGTTGCTTTACTAATGGCAAATAGACTGTGCACTTTGCAAATTTCATTTAGACTCTGCAAGTGCAGTTGCTCCAGAGCTTTGTAAATGAGCAGAAGCTCTGCTGACTTCCATCATCCAATCATGTGCAAGCAAAAATGCTGTTTTTTATATTTACCTTGCACATGATTGGGTATTCTTTGCAAAGTGAAGCCTTACCTCATTTACTAAGCCCTGGAGCAACTGCACTTACAAGTGCACAGTCTATTTGCCTTTAGTAAATGAACCCCATAGAGCAGATGCTGCTGCTGACTTCTTCTGAAAATGTTAGTCCCTGGCAGTGGCGACCGGTCCACGAGGGGTGCGGGGCCCTTAACATAATCTCCATGCAGGACGCCGGACTTATAGGTTTCTGTGCAGCTCTAATTGGCTTCAAAAAGGTTGGGCTCAGGGCGCAATGCACAAGCACTGTTGCCAGAACCAACCCACTTGTGACATTAGCAAATCAATATTCACTATTGTCTTCCGGCTTCTTTTCCCAGCCAATCAGGACAGGAGGCGAATCTTAAAACCGTATTAGCCGGGATGAGAAGCCTGAAGAAACCGTGACCTGGATGGGGTCATTCCGGACCTGGCGGGGGGGGGGGGGTGTTTGCTGCGCACCAGCCGCCACTGGTCCCTGGCTTGAATATTTTGCAACTCATAGCAAAAAAGCTGATGAGGAAAGAAAGAGACATAGCAAAGTTTCCTTATTTTGTTTCAAATCAGTAACAGAGTATGGCAGCCAGGCAACTAGCATTTTTAACAGTAGTCAGCAGCTTTTCTCTCAATGGCATGTTCTCTGTCTGCAAGATTTGCATTTACTTGGCATAGATTCAGTCTTTTAGGCATTTAAAGAGAACCTGTAATGGACCATTTCAATAACTATCTTCCGCTAAGACCCCATGCACACTTGGCGATTTGGAACCCCCGGGGCAGAATCATAGCGCGTCTGTCCGTGATTCCAAATTGCAGCAAAATGTGGGACATCCTTTAAAAAAAAAAAAAAAAGAGTGTGATTTTGGCTTAACTGTCATGCAACCGAATGGCATGGAAAAATGTGAATTTAAAAACCGTGTGAAGCTCATAGGCAATGGGCTTTCTTTTTCTCGATGGACCAGACGCACATAGGGCAGCCCATTCACCTACACTATATTGTCAAAAGTATTGTGACACCTGCCTTTGCACGCACATGAACTTTAATGGCATCCCAGTGTTAGTCCGTAGGGTTCAATATTGAGTTGGCCCACCCTTTGCAGCTATAACAGCTTCAACTCTTCTGTCCACAAGGTTTAGGAGTGTCTATGGGAATGTTTGACCATTCTTCCAGAAGTGCATTTGTGAAGTCAGGCACTGATGTTGGACGAGAAGACCTGGCTCACAGTCTCCCCTCTAATTCATCCCAAAGGTGTTCTGTTGGGCAGAGGTCAGGACTCTGTGCAGGCCAGTCAAGTTCCTCCACCCCAAACTCGCTCATCCATGTCTTTATGGACCTTGCTTTGTGCACTGTGCGCAGTCATGTTGGACCAGGAAGGGGCCATCCCCAAACTGTTCCCACAAAGTTGGGAGCATGAAATTGTCCACAGTGTCTTGGTATGCTGGCGCTTTAAGAGTTCCCTTCACTGAAACTAAAGAGCCGAGCCCAACCTCTGAAAAACAACCCCACACCATAACCCCCCCTCCACCAAATGATTCAGACCAGTGCACAAAGCAAGGTCCATAAAGACATGGATGAGCGAGTTTGGGGTGGATGAACTTGACTGGCCTGCACAGAGTCCTGACCTCAACCTGATAGAACCCCCCATGGGATGAATTAGAACAGAGACTGTGAGCCAGGCCTTCTCGTCCAACATCAGTGCCTGACCTCACAAATGCCTTTCTGGAAGAATGGTCAAACATTCCCATAGACACTCCTAAACCTTGGGGGCAGCCTTCCCAGAAGAGGTGAAGCTGTTATAGCTGCAAAGGGGGGGCCAACTCAATATTGAACCCTACGGACTAAGACTGGGATGCTATTAAAGTGTGTTTAAAGGCAGGGTGTCCCAATACTTTTGACAACATAGTGTATGTGCGACATGCAAAATTGTGTGAAAATCGCACACACAAAATCACAATTGGGAACTCGATTTCCCACTACTTGAGAATGGGGCCTAAGATTATATGCGCATGTAACACATTTTGTTCATGTTACTTACCTGTACTTACCTGTAAACCCCCCCCCCCCTTGTATAGAAATCTATAAGCCCTGAGACTGCTGCTGGGTGTTGCCATCTTGGATGTGATGTCAGCAGCTGCAGCAGACTCAGAGCTGACACTCTATTCCGGTTGTTCCTCCAGCAGCAGCATGAAGGGTATGTAGGGAGATAAAGGGAGGAGCTGGGCCAGCAAAGACAGGCATTATACACTCCCAGAAGAGGAAAAGGATATGCCAGTCAAGGAGGAAGGTGTTTGTACTGGGAGACTGGCTCTTGCTGGAAAGGTCTAATTCTCTACAAGTTCAGAAGAATATTGGAAGTGCATAAAAAGTTATTTATGAAAAAAGAAAATATTCCAAAATTTAGATTTTTTCAGCACTTTTACCTGTAATTTTTTTAATTTGGTGACAGGGTCTCTCTATTGTTTGCATGCTGTAAAATTATCACCTGTGTTTTGCTTTTCTTACTACATAATAATTGGTGTTTTAATTAGTATTTAATTTAATATTAGTGAAACACAGTAAGCCCTGGTTCCCACCAGTGCAGCTTTCAAAGCTGCAGATGAGTGCGATTTGGACCTCTGATTTCATTGCGGCCTGCAACTTCATTTAACAGAAGTCAATGCAAGCCGCAATGAAACTGCAAAAAAAAGTAGTGCTGGAACTTGACAGTTTGAGCGGTTCCATTGCTGCCAGTGGGGTGCGACTGGTCATGCAATTTTGTCGCATAATGAATCGCACTGTGTGAACCAGGGCTAAAATAAAGTAAAAAAAAAAAAAAAAGTGTCTACAGACTACATTTCTGGCCTCCTTCTGACACGTCCAATAAGTCTAAGGGCTCGTTCACACCAGGAGGTGGGCTGAAGCATGCGTTCTTCTTTGTGCGCTCCCACGCTTCATGTTTTAGGGCGGCCCATTCATTTCAACGGACCGCCCTATGTGTTTGAATCACACAAAAAGGGATGCAAGCACAATTTTCAAAAGTGCGTGCATCAAATCGCTTGGTACTGTGGATTTTGATGAGCGTGAACATGCATGCGTTTGCTAGATGCATGGGGATGCCGTTAAGAATAAATGCCACCCGCATGTCTCTGCAAAAGGCTGTGCGTTTTTGTGCCATGTGGGAAAATGTGCCATTTTGCACGCATTCTCGCACCACACCTGGCATAAACGAGCCATAAAACTCACCATACACACTACAACCTCATCTTACAATCTCTGTACCACCAACTTTAAGCTAGGTTCACACCAGTAGGGAGCAACCTAGCGTGCGTGCAATTCCATGTGATTTTTGTGCATTCCCCCCTGTCACAAATAGGGCAGTCTATTTGTTTTAATGAGCTGCCTTATCTGTGGGAAATACGGGGAAAAAGTCCCCGACCCGGATACTTGAGCCGTGCCGAACCACATGGTGCTGCGGCACCCTTTGGTTTGGCTCACACATTTGCTGATGCGTGGCGGCCCGATTCACACTATAACTCGCATGTGAATCGCACAAGAACCGTGCCACATTTCTGTGCTGTTCACATGCGATTCAGTGTGTTGCGATTTTATCCTATTCATTTTGACCATATCGCACCAAAAAAGTGCAGGCGCCTTTACTGGAGCTGCAACCGCATCACATGGTCGTTTTGTACCATGCGACCCGGTACGGGCAACGTGCACTGAACTTGCAATCCTTTTGGGGGGGTTTACTTCCTCTATATACCCTTGCAAAGTAGAAGCATAATGGGCTACTATGCATCGCACAGTAGCCCATTATGTGCCACTTACCTGCAAACAAAGCCTGCGACGTCCAGTGATGTCCCCTGTGCAGGCAGCGTCCATCTTCAGCCCCTCTTCCTTCTGGGGCCACGACTTCGGCTCTGTGACTGGCTGGAGTCATGGGAGTCACGGCACGGAGGCCGTTTCTTCACTGCGCATGTGCCAAAATGACGTCCACATCCAGAACACTGCATATCTCCTGAACCGTGCAGGTTTGGGAGATATGCAGGGCACCTACAGGTAAACCTTATCATAGGCTTACCTATAAGTTAAAGTGGTTGCCACGAGTTGACAACCACTTTAACTCTGTATTGACACCCATAGCAGATTACAAACACAGTGCAATTGCAATGCAGTGCAGCAAACGTGTTTCCTGCACCGCAAGTGTGTGAACCTAGGCTTAATGCTAAAAAAACGACACGTTTCTGCGCATCAGCAAAGGACGCAGTTTTTTTTGTATGTTCCCACCACAGTACTACATCTGAAGGAGATTGTACAATCAGATTGTAATGTGTGGATCAGTGTTGTCTTCAATACAAATCCATTAATGGAATAAACTTACCCGCCCCAGGACAGAAACGCTCTTCAGCTGGATTTCAGACGCCGTCTCCTTAACTTGTAACCGGAAGGATGTATCAGAGGAAAAAATCACATCGTCGTGCTGACACGGGACGCATTCAGAGTCCACATTGAAGAGAAGATTTCCATTTTCCAGATCATCGATGGTGACGGCGGACTGCCAAAGGGTTGGATCGAACCATTGAAAGTGATCAACATCACCGAAGTTTACAAGGGAGCCTGGACAGGAAGAGAGACTGAGAGTGAGACCAGACATTACCACCTGGTGCCCACCAGGGAGAGAGTATCCCCTGCTTCCCGAATGGGAAAAAGGGCAACGGCACCAAATTTTAGCCAAAAACTAAATCTTTTTCTCTGAGTTCATTGATGGACACAGCGTCTTCTAATCTGGACCATAGGATTATAGTGCCACCTGCATGAGTAGGACACTAGATAGAAAAAATAAACTCGATACCGCCTATTGAGCAGTCCTGGCTGAAATAAACCCCCTCTCTGCATAGGTACTCCAGTTAGTGTTAAAGAAAAAAGAAACCAGAGGGGTGGGTGCTGTGTCCTTCAATGAACTCAGAGAAAGGGATTTTGCGGTAACAAAAAAATCCCGTTTTCTCTTTCGCTCATTCATGGACAGAGTGTCTTGTCCATTGGTACAGTGGTATATTTTGGTTTTGTGCTGCCCTAGGCAAGACTAAAATTGGGCGCCCCCCACTTAAATTTGTCCCACCCCAGCTGCAATATACCGTTCTTGTCTCAGGGTCTCATGGGGAAGCTGCAGCCATTCACAGAGAACAGCTGCAGCGTTCTCATCAGAGTCCGAGTCATGATTCATCCATATATAGAATTCACGGTGATACCTCACATGCATGGGACAATCGCTGTTCGCGTGCGTGCAGGACCAACATGTGTGTTCAGCTTTGCGTGTGAGCACACGAGGATGGGGGCGCTTTACATTTTTTATTTTATTTTATTTTTTATTTTTATTTTTTTTACACTGCTTAAATTATTTTTTTTTAATTACTTTTCTTTTCTGTCACAAGGAATGTAAACATCAATTGTGACAGCAATAGGCCTGTAACAGGTCCTCTTTATGGAGAGATCTTGGGACTATAAGACTCCAAATCCCACCTCTGCCCTTAAAAGCATAGAAAACACCAAAATCAACATTTTTGAATGCTTTAGATTTTTAAAACTGGCACTGCTGGTTTGCGAGTAAACCGGAAGTGATGTCATGTCATTGCTTCTTGGTTTACTGTTACGAACAGCCAATCAAAGCCAATACCGGTTTTGCTTGGCTGTCCAGCCAGCCCACGGATGTGCCGGCTGGTCGCTCGGGTCTCCTGGGGGGGGGGGGGGAGGAGGACAGGAGAGCAGGAGAAAGGTGGTGGGAGTGAAGGTTTGGGTGACACGTCCCCTCCCGCTGCTTGTAATAGCAACCGAGCAGCTAGTAAGCCACTCCAATTGCCATTACAAGAGAGCTGGCCGCCAGCTCTAAAAAATGATACCAGGGTGATGCCTGCTGGCATCATCCTGGTACAACCTTCAAAAAGGTGGGAAAGGGTTGAAAAGCCACCTCTGCCCTTCTGCCTGGGGATGGCGCTGCCCAATGAAAAATGCCACCCATTTGCCTTGTGGTAGATATGCCCCAAAGCAGTGCCCAACAAGTGAGGGGTGGGAAGAAAAAAAAAAGGTCAAAACATGGAAAGACAAAACCAGGCCAACAGGAACACAAGAGTCCAACCAAGATAGACCCCCCCCCAGAGGAAACAAACTTCAAACAGCCCCCGGCAAACCTTTGCAGCCAAAACACAGGTCTGAGAGGGTTTATATCAGCCAGGACTGCCCATAGGCGGTGCCAAGTTTATTTTTTCTACCTAGTGTCCTACTCCTGTAGGTGGTGTTATAATCCTATGGTCGAGAAGACACTAGGATTATAGGAAGAACACATTCCTTGCAGTGCTTGACCTTGAGAAATGGATGCTCATAGTGGCTGTAGCAGAAGACACCATGTAAATCACAGTTGAGTGATGAGATGTAACCAGAATTCCGTTGCAAACATTTACACTCATTTATTAGCACAATGTCACATTAGTCAAATAAGCCAATGTTTTAGGACCACATAGGGTCCCTCCTCAAGGAAACATAGTGACATAGTGCCTTGAGGAAGGGACCCTGCGCAGCCCAAATTGGTGGCTTTTTTGAGCAATGTGACGTTGCACTAATAAATGAGTGTTTGCAACAGAGTGACAACGACTTCTTGTTTTACAGCAAAACTGAACAGATGTCATGCACCAAAGACGCCAATTCATACATTTACAGACACATGCAATAGTCATAAAAAAAACAAAGAAGGGTGCTGTTGCAAAACCCTAAACCAGGGCTCTCCAAACTGCGGCCCTTTGCCTGCCTTTATCTGGACCTTGGGGCACTATTGCTCACCCAAAACAAGGCACTATTCCTCAGACTTACACCATCAATGGGGCACATGCCTTCCACTGACATCAATGATAGGGCACTATTCCTTCCCCTGATATCAACAATTGGCACTATTCATCCCACAGACAACAATGATGGGGCACAATATAAATCACATGGTGAATATTGTAAATATGGGGTGGTTTTTGGATTCTCCCTATTTATTAAAAATATGTATTACAGTATCTTGTCTGTTCATATAGTTAGCTAATCTATCAAAGTTCTAATAATATTAATTGTGATAATATAATTACAATATTAGCTATAAAAATGCACGCAATGCTCAAAGAAGCAAAAGGTCTTATTTATTTACAAAGAAAATAGAACACATAACATAGAAAACAAAAAGAATAATACAGAGCATATAATACAAAAGAGCATAGCTGATACGTTATGCAATTCAATCCTCACCATTCTGTATCTTTGCTGGAGCTCAATGTGAGAGAGATGAGGCCATTTGTCACGTACCTGGTGGTGGAGTCTGCAATGGCCGAGGGCAGCCTCTCTTACAATCCTGACTCAGGAGCCCCTGATATGGCAGACAGGAAAGCTCAAGAGTGCAGAATGGCACGAGTGCTTGACTGGAACACAGGTGCGATGGTCGCCGGCAGGGCTGGTGATGCAGCAAGCTGGAGCAGAGAATAACTCCGGAGAACAGCTGACAATTCGCTCTGCAGGGCTGAACCAAGCGGGTGATGCTGGATGAGAAGGCTGGAAACAGACTGGAACAGACAGCAGCCAGGCCGATCAGGAACTGAAGAGTAGGCAGAAGGATGGTCGGACCCGAACCAGGTCGTCAACAGGCGGGCAGCGCGGTACCAGGGAACAGGCAGAAGAATCGTCAGGGCAAGCCAAAGGTCAGGGCAGGCAGCAAGTAGCAGAGTCAGGATCAAGCCAGTAATCAAAGAACAGGTATAGCTGATGAACAGGTAACAGGATGCTCAGGAACGCTGTAGACCAAACGGCATTGGTGTCATGTCACTGTTCCGTTTAAATAGTCCTTTTGGCGCCAAGAATAATCACGAACGGGGGTGCGCGCTTCCCAGTTGCGTGTGCGCACGAACGTTCGTGCCGTCCGTTCCTGCACACCGTGCTCCTTTGTACGGCAATACGGGTTCTTCTTCTTTCCTGACATTGCCCCCCCCCCCCCCAATGGGCAGCCTCCGGATGCCCAAACGGGCCAGTTTTTCAGGGTGTGCTCTCTGAAAAGCCTGCATCAGTCTTGGGGCGTGAACGTTGCTTTTAGGTTCCCAAGAACTTTCTTCCGGACCATACCCTTTCCATTTTATGAGGTACTGCACCTAATTACCCCTTTTCCTGCAGTCCAGGATGGCTTCAACTTCAAATTCCTCCTCTCCATCAATAGTCACAGGTTCGGGTGGTTCGGTGCTTCGTCCTGGAAAGGGATTAGAGGTTGCCGGCTTTAACAGGGTTACATGGAAAACTGGATGAATTCGCATAGAATCTGGTAATTCCAGTTCATAGGCTACGTCATTAATCTTCTTTTTCACTGGAAATGGTCCAATGAACCGGGGTCCCAGTTTTTTAGATGGACAGGCCAGTTTCAAGTTTGTGGTAGACAACCACACTTGTTCCCCTGGTTCCAAGTTCAGCTCACCCCGTCTTTTCTCATCAAATGCCTTCTTGTAATCTCCCTGGGCTTTGGACATCATTTCTTGTAACAACTTGTCATTGGTGTTGAAGAAATCCACAGCATCTTGCACGGCAGGAACTATACTTTCGGGGATGGAACTGGACAAAAAGAATGGATGAAACCCATAATTGGCGAAGAACGGAGACTGTTTGATGGAGGAGTGTACAGAATTGTTATAAGCAAATTCAGCCATTGGTAGTAAGGACACCCAATCATCTTGGGAAAATGAAGAAAAGCATCTCAGATATTGTTCTAAAGTCTGATTAGTTCTCTCAGTTTGCTCGTTGGATTGTGGGTGATAGGCTGAGGAGAATGAGAGTTCAATCTTCAGTGCTTCGCATAACGCTTTCCAGAATCTGGAAGTAAATTGTACTCCTCTATCTGAAACAATGTTGACAGGTATTCCATGGAGCCTGATGACTTCTTTAACGAAGGCTTTGGCGGTTTCAGGGGCCGAGGGTGTGCCCTTCATAGGTATAAAGTGGGCCATTTTAGACAGTCTGTCTACTACTACAAAAATGGAGGAAAATCCTTCCGACAGGGGCAACTCGACAATGAAGTCCATAGAAATCATTTTCCAAGGTCTTTCTGGGACTGGTAGAGGTCTTAATAGTCCCCAAGCCTTGTTCTTACTATTCTTGTTCTGGGCACACGTGGTACAAGATTCCACATACAACTTACAGTCCTTCTTTACTTGAGGCCACCAAAAAGTGCGTTGGAGTAATTCAGCGGTCTTAAAGGCACCGAAATGTCCTGCGAGTTCATGATCATGGCATAATCCCAAAACTGTGGTACGCACTTCCTCAGCTACAAAAATTCTGTTATCATGCCACAATAGCCCCTCTCTGTACTGGAGAGTGTTTCCAGGTGAAGAAACACATTCGTTTGACAGATGTTTGATTCGTGACAACAGATCTTCCTGGAGCAAGAAAAAATTCCCAGAGGATAAAATGGTGTCAGAAGATGATGGATTCCCAGATTCATTAAACATGCGTGAAATTGCGTCTGGTTTAGTATTTTTGGATCCCGGCCTGTAGGTTATGTGGAAAGAAAATCTGGAAAAGAACAGGGCCCAACTGGCCTGGCGTGGCTTCAATCTTTTTGCAGTCCTCAAATATTCCAGATTTTTATGATCGGTATAGATTAAGATTGGATGTGCTGCTCCTTCCAGTAAGTAACGCCACTCTTCTAATGCTGCCTTGATCGCCAATAACTCTCGGTCATCCACGTCATAATTTCTCTCAGGTGTAGACAACTTGTGAGAAAAGAAGGCGACTGGGTGTAATAGAGCCTTGGCACCTTGCCGCTGGGAGAGTACAGCCCCAACCGCTGTTTCTGAAGCATCCACCTCAAGGACATATGGAAGAACCGGATCAGGATGCTTTAGAATAGGGGCTGATGTAAACAAATTCTTGAGGGTTTCAAAAGCAGATTGTGCCTCCAAGGACCAACAGAGTCGAACACCTTGCTTGGTCAATTGGGTAATGGGTGAAATGATGGCAGAAAATCCCTTGATAAACTTTCGATAAAAATTAGCGAATCCCACAAAGCGTTGGATTCCTTTTTTATTACTGGGTGCTGGCCAATCCAGAATGGCAGAGATCTTCTGAGGATCCATCTTGATGCCTTCAACAGAAATAATTAGTCCCAAGAATTGGATGCTTTTTTGTTCGAACATGCATTTTTCGGGCTTGGCATAAAGTCCATGTTGTCATAAACGTTCCAGGACACGTGACACGTGTTGGCGATGTTCCTTCAGAGATGATGAGAAAATCAAAATATTGTCTAGATAGAGGATAACAAAAAGATCAAGGTAGTCTCTGAAAATGTCATTTACAAAATGCTGGAACGTGGCAGGTGCGTTACAGAGTCCAAATGGCATTACTAGGTATTCAAAATGCCCAAAACGGTTGCGAAAGGCAGTTTTCCATTCGTCACCCTCTCGGATGTGAACAAGATTGTAGGCACCACGGAGGTCCAGCTTGGTAAAGATGACTGCTGTTCCAAGTCTCTGAAATAGTTCAGGTACCAACGGAAGAGGGTAGCGGTTTTTAACTGTGATTTTGTTCAGTTCTCTGTAGTCAATGCAGGGCCGTAGAGAATGATCCTTTTTTTCTACGAAGAAGATGCCTGCACCAGCTGGTGATGTGGAGGGCCGAATGAATCCTCTTTCTCAAATCTCGTCCAGGTAGTTTTTCAGAGCACCCAGTTCGAGTTCGGGTAGGGGGAAAATTCTTCCAAATGGGACCTCAGTTCCTTGCAAAAGCTCAATAGGACAATCATAAGGCCGATGAGATGGGAGAGTTTCTGCCCCTTTTTTACTGAAAACGTCCAGGAAAGTATGGTACACCTCGGGCACAGACTGACGGGCCTCCATGTCGGTATCAGCGTCCAAACAAGACAGGGTAGAGAGGGAACTGGAGTTTTCCTGTAGACAGTGCTGGGAGCAGTAAGCTGATTGAAACTGAATCTCCCCCTTGGCCCAGTTGATGAGGGGATTATGTGCCTGTAGCCACGGCATACCCAGGATGACGGGAAATAACGGGGATGCTATGGCGTCCAGGCATAAGAGTTCATGGTGGTTGCCCGTGATGGTGGCAGGCAGTGGTGCAGTCTCATGGGTGACTAGTCCTGATTTAATTGTTGACCCATCCGCAAGGTGGACAGTCATTTCCCGAGCCTTAGGTTGAAGTGGAATCCAGTGCTTGGTGACAAAGGATAGGTCAATGAAACAGCTACAGGCTCCAGAATCAATAATGGCGGGGACCAGGATATTCTTGTCTGGAAGCTGGAACGAGATAAGTACAGAGATTTGAGCGGGGTTGCCGGAACAAGTAGGTGCAGGGTCAGATGTGACAGTCAGACACTTACGTAGTTTTGCTGGACAAGTCCTCACATAATGACCTGGAGCCCCACAGTACATGCACAAATTGTTCAATCCACGGTGCTGGCGTTCCTCAGCTGAAAGGGAGGGACGGAGTAGGCCCAACTGCATGGGTTCCGCAGCGTCAGGAGGTGAAGCAGCCGGAGGTGGCACCACAGGAGTAGAGAAGACAGGGCCTCTAGGCAACATCCAAGTGGGACGAGATGTGCCTGCCTGACGTTTCAACCGTCTTTCCCTTAGACGTCGATCAATCTGGATTGACAGCTGAATCAGAGTGTCTAAAGTCTGTGGGATACCAACTCGTGCCAGTTCGTCTTTAAGAGGATCAGAAAGGCCCAAGCGGAATTGATAGCATAGGGCAGCATCGTTCCAGTCGGTATCGGAACTTCAACGTCTGAAATCAGATACATAGTCCTCTGCTGCTCTACGCCCTTGCTGGAGTGCATGTAGGGCCACTTCAGCTCTTGCAGACTGGTGTGGATCCTCATATAGTTGTGACATGGCTTGAAAGAAGGATGACAGATACCCCAGAGATGCGGCTTTCTGCTCGAGGAGTCGGTGGGCCCAGGACTGAGGTTCTCCTTGCAGTAAAGAAATTACAAATCCCACCTTGGTTGCTTCTAGCGAGAAGGTGCGGGGTTGTAGAGCAAAATACAGTTCACATGCGTTGCGGAAGGAACGGAATCTGCTGCGTTCTCCGGAGAACTTGTCAGGTGGCGGGACTCTAGGCTCTGGAGGTAGCATGACTACAGTAGGTGAAGTGGCTGAGCTGGATGATGCAGTGGGCTGGCTGGCATTGGAAGGAGTTGGTGCTGAAAGTTTCTGTACACGTTCATCCAAGCGATGGTAACCTTCCTGGAGATCTTTAACAGCCTGTGTAAGGACCGCAAGATGTCGGCAAAGTTCATCCATGGGAGAGGATCCCGGCGCAGACTCGGACATGGCCGTTTGGTACTGTCACGTACCTGGTGGTGGAGTCTGCAATGGCCGAGGACAGCCTCTCTTGCAATCCTGACTCAGGAGCCCCTGATATGGCAGACAGGAAAGCTCAAGAGTGCAGAATGGCACGAGTGCTTGACTGGAACACAGGTGCGATGATCACCGGCAGGGCTGGTGATGCAGCGAGCTGGAGCAGAGAAGAACTCTGGAGAACAGCTGACAATTCGCTCTGCAGGGCTGAACCAAGCGGGTGATGCTGGATGAGAAGGCTGGAAACAGACTGGAACAGACAGCAGCCAGGCCGATCAGGAACTGAAGAGTAGGCAGAAGGATGGTCGGACACGAACCAGGTCATCAACAGGCGGGCAGCGCGGTACCAGGAAACAGGCAGAAGAATCGTCAGGGCAAGCCAAAGGTCAGGGCAGGCAGCAAGTAGCAGAGTCAGGATCAAGCCAGTAATCAAGGAACAGGTATAGCTGATGAACAGGTAACAGACAAGAGGTCTCAAGAAGAGACGAGGTCGAGCGACGTAGTGGTC
>BLSH010199628.1:78501-90488 GCA_018402905.1 Glandirana rugosa | reverse complement strand
GGGTGGAGTGGCCGGAATACTAACAGGATAGCTCGAAAACGGTCCTTGACTCCAGGGCAAACCTTCTTAAAAGGGAGATAGGCTTGAGCTTGACCCACGAGACTTTTTGATGAACCTGCTCTTAAATCTCTCTCCTAAGTAAGCCGGGAGGTGTAGTGGTCGACCACGTCCGTAGAAGAAACATCTTTTCTTTCCAGTAAGAGATGCTGGAACGTAGCTAATGTCTCTTGACTTGTTTTAGTGCCAATTTTTGGCGATGGGAGAAGGCGACCATGGACTTGATAAAGTCTCTGAACCTTGTCGTCAGTAGAAATGATTCGAAAATGTCATTTACAAAATGCTGGAACGTGGCAGGTGCGTTACAAAGTCCAAATGGCATGACGAGGTATTCAAAATGCCCAAAACGGGTGCGAAAGGCAGTTTTCCATTCGTAACCCTCTCGGATGCGAACAAGATTGTATGCACCACGGAGGTCCAGCTTAGTAAAGATGACTGCTGTTCCAAGTCTCTGAAATAGTTCAGGTACCAGCGGAAGAGGGTAGCGGTTTTTAACCGTGATTTTGTTCAGTTCTCTGTAATCGATGCAAGGTCGTAGAGAATGACCTTTCTTTTCTACAAAGAAGATGCCTGCACCAGCTGGTGATGTGGAGGGCCGAATGAATCCTCTCTCTAAATTCTCGTCCAAGTAGTTTTTCAGAGCACCCAGTTCGAGTTCGGATAGAGGGAAAATTCTTCCAAACGGGACCTCAGTTCCTGGCAAAAGCTCGATAGGACAATCATAAGGCCGGTGAGGTGGGAGAGTTCTGCCCCTTTCTTACTAAAAACGTCCAGGAAAGTATGGTACACTTCGGGCACAGACTGACGGGCCTCTACGTCGGTATCAGCGTCCAAAAAAGACAGGGTAGAGAGGGAACTGGAGTTTTCCTGTAAACAGTGCTGAGAGCAGTAAGCTGATTGAAACTGGATCTCCCCCTTGGCCCAGTTGATGAGGGGATTATGTGCCTGTAGCCAAGGCATACCCAGGATGACGGGAAATAATGGAGATGCTATGGCATCCAGCCATAAGAGTTCATGGTGGTTGCCCATGATGGTGGCGGGCAGTGGTGCAGTCTCATGGGTAACTAGTCCTGATTTAATTGTTGACCCATCCGCAAGGTGGACAGTCATCTCCCGAGCCTTAGGTTGAAGTGGAATCTGGTGCTTGGTGACAAAGGATAGGTCGATGAAACAGCTGCCGGCTCCGGAGTCAATAATGGTGGGGACCAGGATATTCTTGTCTGGAAGCTGGAACGAGATAAGTACAGAGATTTGAGCGGGGTTGCCGGAACAAGTAGGTGCAGGGTCAGATGTGACAGTCAGACACTTACGTAGTTTTGCTGGACAAGTCCTCACATAATGACCTGGAGCCCCACAGTACATGCACAAATTGTTCATTCGACGGCGCTGGCGTTCCTCAGCTGAAAGGGAGGGACGGAGTAGGCCCAACTGAATGGGTTCCGCAGCATCAGGAGGTGAAGCAGCCGGAGGTGGCACCACAGGAGTAGAGAAGACAGGGCCTCTAGGAAACATCCAAGTGGGACAAGATGTGCCTGCCTGACGTTCCGACCGTCTTTACCTTAGACATCGATCGATCTGGATTGACAGCTGAATCAGTGTCTAAAGTCTGTGGGATACCAACTCGTGCCAGTTGGTCTTTAAGAGGATCAGAAAGGCCCAAGCGGAATTGATAGCATAGGGCAGCATCATTCCAGTTGGTATCGGAACTCCAACATCTGAAATCAGATACATAGTCCTTTGCTGCTCTACGCCCTTGCTGGAGTGCATGTAGGGCCGCTTCAGCTGTTGCAGACTGGTGTGGATCCTCGTACAGTTGTGGCATGGCTTGAAAAGATGACAGATCCCCCAGAGATGCGGCTTTCTGCTCGAGGAGTCGGTGGGCCCAGGACTGAGGTTCTCCTTGCAGTAAAGAAATTACAAATCCCACCTTGGTTGCTTCTAGCGAGAAGGTGCGGGGTTGTAGAGCAAAATACAGTTCACATGCGTTGTGGAAGGAACGGAATCTGCTGCGTTCTCCGGAGAACTTGTCAGGTGGCGGGACTCTGGGCTCTGGAGGTAGCATGACTACAGTAGGTGAAGTGGCTGAGCTGGATGATGCAGTGGGCTGGCTGGCGTTGGAAGGAGTTGGTGCTGAAAGTTTCTGTACACGTTCATCCAAGCGATGGTAACCTTCCTGGAGATCTTTAACAGCCTGTGTAAGGCCCGCAAGATGTCGGCAAAGTTCATCCATGGGAGAGGATCCCGGCGCAGACTCGGACATGGCCGTTTGGTACTGTCACGTACCTGGTGGTGGAGTCTGCAATGGCTGAGGACAGCCTCTCTTACAATCCTGACTCAGGAGCCCCTGATATGGCAGACAGGAAAGCTCAAGAGTGCAGAATGGCACGAGTGCTTGACTGGAACACAGGTGCGATGGTCGCCGGCAGGGCTGGTGATGCAGCGAGCTGGAGCAGAGAAGAACTCCGGAGAACAGCTGACAATTCGCTCTGCAGGGCTGAACCAAGCGGGTGATGCTGGATGAGAAGGCTGGAAACAGACTGGAACAGACAGCAGCCAGACCGATCAGGAACTGAAGAGTAGGCAGGATGGTCGGACCCGAACCAGGTTGTCAACAGGCAGGCAGCGCAGTACCAGGGAACAGGCAGAAGAATCGTCAGGGCAAGCCAAAGGTCAGGGCAGGCAGCAAGTAGCAGAGTCATGATCAAGCCAGTAATCAAGGAACAGGTATAGCTGATGAACAGGTAACAGGATGCTCAGGA
Organism: Glandirana rugosa; assembly: GCA_018402905.1. Taxonomy (NCBI): domain Eukaryota; kingdom Metazoa; phylum Chordata; class Amphibia; order Anura; family Ranidae; genus Glandirana; species Glandirana rugosa. The sequence goes on along the minus strand of BLSH010199628.1, from coordinate 87,672 downwards.
ACGCTGTAGACCAAACGGCATTTGTGTCATGTCCCTGTTCCGTTTAAATAGTCCTTTTGGCGCCAAGAATAATCATGAACGGGGGTGCGAGCTTCTCGGTCGCGTGTGCGCACGAACGTTCGTGCCGCCCGTTCCTTCGTGCACGTGCCTGCGCACCGTGCTCCTTCGTACGGCAATACGGGTTCTTCTTCTTTCCTGACACCATTCATTGCTGGCTATTGCCGTTTTACAGCACACTCAGACAAAACCCACATAAACAACCTCTGCCCGCCCATGTAGTCCTCTGTCCAATGAGCAAAAGGCAGTAAACTCTCATGAAGTGTGTTGCTGTCCTCCATAACCACCAGCCGATGGCATTACTATATTGCTGTCAAGCTGTTGACTCAGGACAGCATCACGGCCCACATCTGGTCCCTTTGATATTCTGGTTGAAAGCAATGCAATTAGGCACTGTAATCTTCACATCACCAGGAGGTCTGAGCGCATGCTTTCTTATTCCCATACCCCACCGCCAGGGGGTATGCATGAATCCTCTCCTAGCTGAAGACCTGATATGCACCCTTCTACTATACACACCCTGCTGGGTATTCTTGCTCTGCTGGCATTCCAGGCAACCCCCAGCCATATCCAGTTGGCTTCAGTGTAACCAGGTCTCAACAGTCTAGAAATATCTGATGTTAAAAACATGGTGATTTCCAACATATGCCGCTTTGTGCCTGAATGGCACACATCACCCTTCTTCAGAGAGCCTCCATGGAACAGTTCAGAAATGTCTGACCTTGAGGCTGGGTTCACATATGCTGTGGCTGCAGTTCACAGTATGGGCTCCAGTGCGTCCCTGTTCACCAAGTCAGGTGCGAATCATGTCCAAATTTTTACCTGAATTCGCACCTGAATCTGAACCGAAATTTGCATATGTGTGAACCCACCCTCAGACATATTGTGCTTCCCAATGTATGCCGCTTTGCACCTGAATTGCGCACCATCACCATTCTTCAGCGGCAATTTCCATGGCACCATTCCGTGTCTTCTACTTATTGGCATCTTCATGATAGGGTCTACTACAGGCAAGGGGTGTCCATTCACTCACCATTCACACACTCCATACATCAGCCAGCTTTCAGATACTGAACCTGCGATTCTGTGCTTTGCAATTTGGACCCATTCATTTTGAACCCCTCTTATATTAGAGTCAGCATCATTTAGCCCTGGTTCACACTGTACACTGCATGTGATGTGATTTGCACAGGAATCGCACCGCATTCCTGTGAAAATCACATGCGATTCTGTGCAGTGCAATTTGAGCCCTTTCATTTTGAATGGCTCAAATCGCACCGCACCTGCATAAAAAAAGGTGCGGGCTGCCTTTTATTTGTTCGCAGTGGGACTAGATCGCATGGGTGCTTACACCTATGCGATCCAGTTCAGGGAAACCCATTCCATTTTGCGACCTGCTTTTGGGGTGTTGTTAACTTTTAACGGACACCGCAGCAGATTGCATGAACTCAATTGCTATGCAGAAAACATACAGGAATTGCTGCATTTCCCGCACTGCATTCGTGTGAACCAGTGCTCAAAGTGGACATTGCTCATGGTGTCCTGGTGTAGCTGCTGCAAGGACTGTGCTCAGGTTCTTTAGGAAGAAGATAGGTGTAGTCGAGTTACTACCCAACATTGCTGGTGCATCCCACAGTTTCCCTGCACCCATCCAAGTTGAAGTTTTGCAATAACGCGTCAAAAGAATACCCCTAGACTGATTATTGAGCTGGAAGAGTGACTGTGTGACTGGATGCTAGCATACATACTGGGGAAGATCCATGGGACCTAACCAGCAGGCCCTTTCAGGGGGGTGAGTGCTACAGTGATATAACAGTATTCCCATATACCAAAATATTAAATATAAATAATTAAATACATAATCCCACTTCCGCAAAGATGTGACCAATGCACTCACATTAATAAAATACAATAAAAACTGTGCATTCATCTAGTTGCTGCACTAAAGTCTGCAGAGCATTGCAACTGCAAGCAGTGAGTTGCAAGTGCAATGCTCAAGAACCTGCAGATTTCTCCTCTAGCTCTAGGTCCATTCAGAGGTCTGGACCTTCTATTGCAGGGCTGGAGGAAGTAGTCAATGGACCACAAATGTGGTGACATAGTGCCAGAACAATATGTGATCACAAATGGGACTTTGGATATTTGTGAATAGATGAAGCACCCCACAATTTAGCTAAATTGGGGGGAGAGGGGTGCAGCCATGTTTCATGTTACACCCTAAATATGGGTATAACCTGAAACATTGTTCCAATGGTGGACTAAGGCTTTCAGTCACTACCCTTATTGCAAACGCGGAATAAATAATAGTGTGATGTCTATGTATATGAATGTTGCCATGCAGATGTCCTAAGCATTCACATGGGTACAGATAATGACCCCCATATTGTTTGTAATAGGATTATCTGCTATGAACATCAGCACCATCTCTCCATTTTTTTTTTCTTTGTTATTGAGGTAATGCAGAAAAGTACCACATTATGGCCACTAGATTGAGCCAGGTAATCATATTACTAACAATATGCCAATCAATCCAGTGTGAATACACACATATAGCATATTTTTTATACATAGACCCCATAATATAACACCTTCTCAGTGTTTGCATGTTAATGATAGCGATTTAATGCTTTAGATTCCGAGTACTGCAAAATCTGTACAATATCTGTATCTGAAACAGATTCTTCCTCTATGTTTTGTTACAGGTATACATACAGTATATTGTCAGCAACATTCAAGTAGTATTGCTTAGTAAAAAGAACCTCATAGTTAAACTCCAAAACACAAAGGAGGAAGCAGACAGAATCTGGAGCAATAGTGCATAGCAACCAATCGGCTGCTAGCTTCAGCTTGTTCAGTTAAGCTTCGAAAATGAAAGCTAGAAGCAGATTGGTTGCACAGCTGCTCCAGATTCTGGATGCTCTAGTGTTGGTAAATTCCCCAATTATACAAATTACGACCAGCACTTGAAGTCAAAGACAATTCTCCATTTCCCATGCCTCAATCAATGAGCATGGCCATCACAGCTATGGACCAGTTGTAGTTGAATGATACATTTATACAGCTATACCCATCAGACCTATAAATCTGGGAAACTGGGTCCAAATGTGGGTCAGTTACATAGGAAAGAGGGCTCATCACTCCAATGGAGGTGGCATTTAGCACCGGCATACACATGGCTGATGAATGGCTTCCAAGGGTTGAGTTTGGGTGACATGTCACTCCCTGGTCATCTCTCGCCTCGATTACTGCAACTGCCTACTCATTGGCTTACCTTTACATAGGCTATCCCCCCTTTAGTCCATCATGAATGCGGCTGCCAGCCCATCCACCTTATCAACTGCTCGGCACCTGCTACCCCTCTCTGCCAATCCCTCAATTGGCTTCCGCTCACCCAACTAAATACATTTAAGATACTAACAACTTACAAAGCCATCCACAACTCTGCCCCCAGCTACATCACTAACCTAGTCTCATAATACCAACCAAATCATTCTCTCCATTCCTCCTGCTCCCTAGCTCCCTCACCACCTCCTCCCATGCTCTCCTCCAGGACTTCTCCAGAGCCTCTCCCATCCTATGGAACTCCCTACCACAATCTCTCTGACTATCTCCTACTCTGTCCCTGAAATTCAGAGAAGCCCTCACCTAACAACTGTACATTTATTTTCTCCATCAGCTCACCCCCCAAGTTATTACCTTTTGTATCACCTGACCCTCCTTTCTAGATTGTAAGCTCTAACGAGCAGGGCCCTCTGATTCCTCCTGTATTCATTTGTATTGTAATTGTACTGTCTGCTCTCATGTTGTAAAGTGCTGCGCAAACAGTTGGCACTCTACAAATCCTGTATAATAATAAAAAATAATAATAAAATGATACTATGCCCATAGCAACGTGAACTAGCATGGTGGATGATAACTTGCAGTTTGGCTGTCGGCTGGAACGGTCAAAACACGAATCAACTGCTTGTTTTTACCACCCCTTGGCTGCACATATTCACAAGGCCTTAAAGGAGAAGTACAGCCAAAGCCTGTACTTGTCCTGTGGATGACAGGAGTGCAGATCACTCTTTAGCTGACAGTGGGCTGAAACTCACCGTCGCCTGACATCACAGAGGAGGTCCTGCTGTCAGGCAAAGCAGACATCAGTGAGTGACGGTTACTTTCGCTCAGAGAGCACTGAGAACTGAGCAATCTGTGGACTTTGATCTTAAAGCTGGGGGGGCGGGGGGAGAGGCAGCATCCACCTGGGTAAGTATGATTCGAAAAAAAAAAACCCTAACTTCGCTTTTAAAAGAGAAGTATGGGAATATATATATTTTTAAAATCATACTTACCTAGGTGGATGCTGCATCTGTCCCCTGCCGGCTATAAGGCTGAGAACCAAGCATTCAAACACCGCCAATTGGTTCTTAGGGATCCCCGAGCAGAGAGCTGGTGACTGTTAGTCACCGGCTCTCTGCTCTGCCCCCCTGCACTCACTTGAGTGCTGAGCTGTGGAGGGGGTTGTAAAGGGGTCGGGAGCAGCTGGCTCAGTGGCTCACTGAGAGGCTGAGCTGGGTGCTGGTCCAGGCATGTGAGCAGATCCCAACCATACGGTTGCAATCTTTCCTGAGACCGGCTGGACCAGCTCTGTGAAGTCAGCCGACAGTGGGCTTCAGCCCGCTGTCTGCTGAAAACAGGTCACAGGAGTGCAGAATGAACTCCACAGGAGTGATCCCCAAATGATCACCTACAGGCGAGCTCATTCACTAAGGGACAAATGATCTACTAACGGCCAAAACCAACGGACAGTTTTCTGTACTCCTACTCCTGGACCTGTCTGCTGCCTTTGATACTGTTAACCACACCCTCCTCCTCAAAAAATGCCACACTTTTGGTCTCAGTGGTTGTACTCTTCGCTGGTTCTCCTCCTACTTATCCAACTGCACCTTTAGTGTTACTTACAATTCAACTTCCTCCTCTCCTCTTCCTTTCTCTGTTGGGGTCCCTCCAAGGTTCTGCCCTTGGACCTCTCCTATTCTCAATCTACACTTCCTCTCTGAGTCAGTTGATAGCCTCCCATAGCTTCAAATACCACCTCTATGCTGATGACACCCAAATCTACAGGGTGGGCCATTTATATGGATACACCTTAATAAAATGGGAATGGTTGGTGATATTAACTTCCTGTTTATGGCACATTAGTATATGTGAGGGGGGAAACTTTTCAAGATGGGTGGTGACCATGGCGGCCATTTTGAATCCAACTTTTGTTTTTTCAATAGGAAGAGGGTCATGTGACACATCAAACTTATTGGGAATTTCACAAGAAAAACAAACAATGGTGTGCTTGGTTTTAACATAACTTTATTCTTTCATGAGTTATTTACAAGTTTCTGACCACTTATAAAATGTGTTCAATGTGCTGCTCATTCTGTTGGATTGCCAATGCAACCCTCTTCTCCCACTACCAATACCGGGTGAGCTGCTCCTTCCAGGAGGTACCGCCATTCCTTCAAAGCTGACTTGATGGCCAGCAATTCCCTATCACCGACATCATAGTTCCAGCAAGATGGTGCACCACCACATTATGGGTGTCAGGTCCGAGCATTCCTAGATGAACAGTTTCCTGGAAAGTGGATTGGTCATCGTGGGCCAGTTGAATGGCCCCCAAGGTCTCCCGATCTGACCCCCTTAGACTTTTATCTTTGGGGTCATCTGAAGACAATTGTCTATGCTGTGAAGATACGAGATGTGCAGCACCTGAAACTACGGATACTGGAAGCCTGTGCTAGCATTTCTCCTGCGGTGTTGCTATCAGTGTGTAAAGAGTGGGAGAAGAGGGTTGCATTGACAATCCAACACAATGGGCAGCACATTGAACACATTTTATAAGTGGTCAGAAACTTGTAAATGACTCATGAAAGACTAAAGTTACGTTAAAACCAAGCACACCATTGTTTTCTTGTGAAATTCCCAATAAGTTTGATGTGTCACATGACCCTCTTCCTATTGAAAAAACAAAAGTTGGATTCAAAATGGCCGCCATGGTCACCACCCATCTTGAAAAGTTTCCCCCCTCACATATACGAATGTGCCACAAACAGGAAGTTAATATCACCAACCATTCCCATTTTATTAAGGTGTATCCATATAAATGGCCCACCCTGTAGAACCCGTTCGGTTAGACAGTTAATAAACTGGTTAATCTTAAAAGTATTTTTACCTTCACTGTTGCTGAACTTGTCCGTTCTCTCTATGTATCTACAGATGTGACATCTACCGCAGGTAAACATCCTTTTTAGGTGGGGCAAGCTAGTGAGACAGTTCTTCTGCAAGGGCTTGATGAATTCAGATTTAACTAACTCACCTGCTAGATTTCTGGCCCGCTTGGTGGTTAGTAGTGGTCTTGGGCCGACGATGGCTCTGGTTTGTGGGCATCTGGTAAGGATGTGCCAATGTTTGTTCAATACTGCTCTCACTTTTTCCCATTGACTTCCATATGGGGTGATAATCCGTGTTGGGCCAGTTGTAGCTGTTGACATATCAGCTCTGGTTTGACTTTGTAACAGGCTCTAAGTGTTTGCGATGCGTGCGAGTAGTTTCGGGCCCTAAATCTTCTATAGAGTCCCGTGGCTTCTTTTTGGTAATCTTTATCCAATGAGCTGTTCCGTCTTATTCTAAGGAACTGTCCCATTGGGATACCGCGGATAAGTGATTTAGGGTGATGGCTCGTGGCATCGAGAAGGGTGTTCTCCGCTGTTGGTTTGTGGTATGTATTAGTGATAAGTTAACTTCCTTCAACCCTACCTTGCAGATCCAGAAAAGAAATTTGATGCATATCCATCACGTAGGTCAATTTGATGTTCCTTGTGTTTTGATTGAGCATTTGTACAAACCCTTTCCCTCCATTCCCTTCCCCTGTGTTCCCTGTCTTCTCAAGATATATCTAAATTGAGTAGAAGTTTCTCTGTGATGATCTTGTATACACAGAATATATGTAGATAGGTAGTATTATTGTTTTTGGTATAGTATGTTAAAACTCCTTTCAACAGAGATGTCCAGTACTGTGATATATATTGTTTCACTGTTTTTGCATACTGTAATATCCTTGTGAACTGTACCACACTGCATTTACTGGCTTGCCATTCTTTCATTCCCTCCTATGCCCCCCCCTTTTCCCCTTTGCCTTGTGGGACCCTTTGGTCCAGCGCTGGCACCCTGCTTGCCTGCGAGGGTCGCCTTGGGACTGGTCTGGGGGCCCCTCCCCCTGTGGAGCCCGTAGCGCAATATGCCACTGTACGGACGGAAGGGGCACTGAGGAACTTTATCAGTGCCACCTTATACCGGGTCCTATGTGCTGGTCTCCTTCCCGATTTGGGTCGCTACCTAGCACCCGTTGAGTCCTGATGACATCGGTATATTGTCTGTACAGACAATGTCAATCTCAATGGGCTCTCTAGATCCCTTCGTGCACCGGCCTGGCGCAGGCCCCCCCACCCCAGTTGGGTTCCATCTGAAAGTTGCTAGGTTGCACTAGACGCTGATATTTCTGCACCGTGCAACCCCTGCCTTCCTTGCCTCTCCCTGCTGGGCAGTATGGGACTCCGGGCGGCTGGCGCATGCGCTCCACTATCCACACGTCCACACTTGACCGGTGACGTCAGACGCCGGTCGAGTGGAAGGTACATAAAGCCGGCTCCTCCAGCCACTTGACACGCTGGAGACGGGGGGACATTTTATTATGCACCTACTTTTCTAAGGTAATACGCTGCTGTTTCTCTATTATTTTTTTTCTGACTTCCTCTATAGTGGCCTCCTTCACTAATCCTTTGTCTACTTGTTGAGATATGAGCATATGTTTAACTGCCTAATCTATCCTTTTTATAACTCCCTCACCTGTGGGCGGGCTGAAAACACTTTGATTAAACCTATGCTCCTTGTAACACTGATACATCTATATGTATGCCTCTCTCCCTGATGTATATTACATTGTAAATACCTATGCTTCCTTTATCAGCATGGACTAGTTAACATGCACTAGCTAGCTATGTGCATAGAGGTCCATGCTGTCGGATCTTTCATATATCTTTTTGAAGGATCTGAACCTACAATATAATAGAGTTCTGGCCAAATGTATGACACATGTGTAGATATGTGTATATATATATATATATATATATATATATATAACCCAAACTACCAACCCATTAGAATTATGAGCCTACTATTGTTGTGACATATGAATACATTGTCTTTATTTAGCATTACCCCATTTCTTCAGTGCCTCATGAAATTCCTGTTTTTATTCTAGCAATATTATCTATAGTCGCTCTCTACCTGAACGCTAATGGTATGGTTTTCTAACGCCCCCCTTTCTGAATCTTGTACTTCTTTGTTTCCAAGTAAGTCTACAACACTATATATCTTTTTTTACATTGAGTAGTGCCCACTGAGACATCTTGTTTGTGTCTTGCTGGCCTATAGAATTTCTGCGCCACCTATTAAGCCTGACGTGGTGCGACTTTCATCTATTTGCTTTATTACCTAGGCTACTCTATATGGGGCTTAGCCTTAAACATATGTTCACACACTGATAGATCTGTGTACTCATTCTTTCAGTACGTGCCTGGACTTTCTGTGCCTTCTGCAGTGGCATGGTGCTGGGCTCCCGCTTGGGGCGAGGGGTGCCTTTGGCTGGTGTCCATTGGTTGACTCCTAACGGGGTGAGTATTGGAGAGAGGGGAGTGGGATGCATGGTTGGGGATGCATAAGTCAGTTAAATGCAAAGATATAACTATATATATTTGCAATTCATGTATTATATTATATATGGTGTTGGTATATGTGTATAAATTATCTTTCCTCTTCTCTATAGAGATCCAATCGGTGGTCTATTGAATCCCCTGAGGAAGCCATAGTGCTGGTGAAACATGTTGGGAGACATTTTCCACATCTTATAAACCACCAACCAACTTCATAAACAGCCTATGTACCTGTATTTGGACTTTTTAACTTGTCTTTATATACAATATAATTACCTTTTAATGAATTAAATAAAATTGATGTTTTAAATACTTGTGTCCCCTGTGGTGATACATTTAAAGATATTCCGTGTCTGTCTCTTATACACAT
>BLSH010199628.1:66584-76955 GCA_018402905.1 Glandirana rugosa | reverse complement strand
AATACTTGTGCAAAACAAATTGCTTTGTCTGCTGGCACCGCTACAATCCCACTTGGGAACCCCAACCCTTCTTTGTCTCTGATCCCCAAATGAGGTATGGCTGTACTTCTCCTTTAATTCCAATGTGGTCAACAGTGCATCCCAAATCATTGGTTTAAAGCACAGACACAGCTGACAATACCCAAGCCTTTCATCAAATGTGCATACAGCTGTTCCAAACTTGTTAGTCATCAGCAATGCAAGATAAGGAAACCGCTGTGCACCAGCAGAGTTCTGGTAATTCACCTCTACAGGAGCAAAGCTGTCCAGATTTCTGGAAGATGATCTCAATGCTTTGATCCTCAGGGATGGGAATTTATCATATCTGTGCTCTCATATTATTATCCTTACAAGTATGGATGCATTTCAGGATCACCGCAACCATGGGCTCAAGCCAAATCCCAATGGTTTGCTGGGTTCATGTCGAATTGCAGGTTCCCCACCAGAATCCTCAGGGATTGCTGGGCTTTTGTGTATTTTAAAATGTATTTGCATCATAGACACGGACAGGCATTACAGGACTTTACTTAATTTAACACCATACATACAGGATACAGGAACAGGAAAAATGAAACAATAGATGTCTAAAGATACATAGCTCTACCAAGAACAATACTAATAATATACATATGATTATAATAATATATTATATCATAAAATAATAACTATTATCATCATTAACATATGTTACAATGCTTCCCCCTACTGGATGGAGAGATGTATAACACAATAAATACATAACACTCCTTCCCCCTAGACTTCAAAGTCTTTGAGATAACTGGGAGGGTGAATATTTCTCCTTGGATGCCTAAGGACCACTGTTTGAAAAAGTACACTGGGACCCTCAGTTGGGTGCAATTCTTCTTCTTGTGCTGTGTCAGAGGGACTGAGAGAAACTGGCTCTGCAACAACAGTTCCTGGAGGAATAGCACCTGTATCAACGAATGGTTCACCATGATCTGGCATCACTGGAATCCCAGTACCACTAGAACCAGCAGCAGATACGATTTCACCACTTCTTTCTCGGATCTGATCAACGTGCCTTCATAATATTCTACAGTCAGTAATTTGTACTTTGTATGATAAAGGTCCTGTAGCCACAAGCACCTTTGCCGGTATCCAACGAGGCCCAGCAGCATAGTTTCTGACAGCACTATTAGGCTCAAACACCCTCACAGATACATTAGCATCCTTTTTAAAATGCAATTCTTGCTTTTCTTGTAACTCTGTCAGATCAGGGTTTAAACGATCCAAACATGTTTTTAGACGATGGTTCATTAAGAGCTCTGCTGGGCTACAACCAGTGCTTGAGCATGGTGTCACACGTTGTTGCAGAAGGAAATTTGCAAGTCTCTGATTCCAATCTCCTTGAACAATTCTCTTCAGTGAGTCTTTTGTGGTCTGAACCATACGTTCAGCTTGGCCATTTGATGGCAGTAAAATGGTGCAATCGTAACATGTCAAATAAGATTGCTTTCCATGAAGGTTTTGAATTCTGAGGAGGTAAATTGTGTTCCATTATCAGACACGTATCTGGCAACCCATGTGTAGCAAAAAGCCTCCTTAAGACAGTGGCTGAGGTGGGGGATGTAACTGATACAACTTCCAGCCATTTTGAGAAGAAATCGAGAACCAAAAAAAAAATCTGTCCTTGAAAAGGCCCCGCAAAAACTATATGCAACCAGGGTCGACCCTACCATGGGTCCCAGTGGGTCCATTGGACCCAGGCAGCACATTGAACCACGGCTGCCTCTCCCCTTCTATTTATCCAGCAAATTGATGACCAAGATATTTTTCCAGCAGTTTTGTGTGTCATGATGACAACTGCCCCAGGGCCGCTCTGCCTGCCCCTATACTGCACTGGACCATCCCTTGGCATTTAACATAAGGGTATGTCATATCATTTTCAATATATACAATGTGCTGTTGCATGTAAATCTGACTTCCTGATAAATGTAATTTAAGTTTTAATTATCATGATATAAATTAAGGTATGTGGGGCCTTTTGGTGGGCGTGATTTTTTTTGTTTTTTGGGGGGGGGGCAGCATTTCATTCTTGGACCCAGGCAGCACAAGGTCTTGGGCCATCCCTGTATGCAACCGTGACCAAGGTGACCTAGTCACTTCCCAGGGATGTACTGAGGCTTTAGGTGGAGCATGACGGGTGGATTGACATGGTACACAGTTCTTTACCCACTTCTCAATAACTTCATCCATTTTAGGCCACCAAACATAACTTCTGGCTAATGCTTTCATGCGGACGTCAGTCCACTTCCATGGAACATCTTTATCTAGTAAATGATGCATGAGTTCAGCAACAGTGGCGTTGTCAGGCAGAAAAGAATGGTAAAAAATAAGTAACCCTAGGAAAGCTTGCAGCTCTAGTTTGTTTGTTGGGACCGGAACTTTATGGATCGCTTCAAGCTTAGAATCATTTGGATGAATTCCGTGTTAATCAATTCTGTATCCAAGGAAATCCACGCTGTTTACCCCAAAAACGTTTCTTTTTTAAGTTTGAGACCAGCATCAAGAAAACGTTTCAAAACAAGTTGTAGTTGTGAAGCCAAAGACTGAATGCAATCCGCTCCAATAAGAACATCATAAAAATAAGGTACAACACCTGGAAGTCCAGATAAGAGGTCCTCTATTAATTTCTGGAATATGCTGGGAGCAGTGGAAACTCCAAACTGCAAACGTTTTACTCGGAAAGCTCCTTTGTGTGTTATCATTGTTTGTGCATCCACAGCATCGTCATCCACAGGTAATTGTTGATAAGCTTGTGCCATATCCAGTTTGACAAATACCTAGCCTTTTGCTAACGTAGTCAGAATTTCATGTACAGCTGGAATTTGATAGGGATGTTCCTGCAGTGCTTTGTTGATTGTACATTTATAGTCAGCACAAATTCCAACATCACCATTTGGATTCAATACTGGAACTATTGGGATACACCACTTAGGGTGTGTTACAAGTTCAAGTATACCTTGCTCCAAAAAACGTGTAATCTCTGCATCAATTTTTGGTCTGAAAGCTCATACGAATTGGGTTTACTGTAGGGTCTAATTTGAAAGAAACAGGAGGGCCGTTATACATGCCAAGGCCTTCTTCAAAAACGGCACTAAAGTCCTCTATCACATTCTGTAGACTAACTGGACCATTATGAGGTGGATGGATAGGTGAATAGATAAGCCAGCACCCTAACTATAAAGGGTAGGCTTTAGACCAGGGTTATGTGGAATCCTAGGTTCCCTCCAGAGGTTGCTAGGGGTTCTTTGAGCAGTGAGCAAATTCTGCTTCTCAGATAACTTCCCACTGACACTACTGATCATTACATATCTGTAAGTTGGGAAATCTTCCCAATGTCCACAAGTGTAAGGAGCATTCTTCCCACTGACCATCGCACTAATGTATCATGACTTGTAGATACAGTGGAGAAAATTATTATTTGATCCCCTGCAGATTTTGTAAGTTTGCCCACAAAGAAATGGAGATTCTAGAATTGTTATCATAGGTTTATTTTAAATGATAGAGACAGAATATCAACCAAAAATCCAGAAAGCCACATGATACAAATGTTATAAATTGAGTTGCACTTCAGTGAGTAAAATCAGTATTTGATCCCCTACCAACCAGCAATAATTCTGGCTCCCACAGACTGGCTACAGTACGTGGTACACAGATTAATGCTGTCAGTTTAAGAAGGTGCTCTTAACGACAACTCGCTATGTGTATAACAGACACCTGTCCATTGAATCTCTTTCTTCCATTCAACCCTCACCATTATGGGCAAGACTAAAGAGCTGTCAAAGGACGTCAGGGACAAGATTGTAGACCTGCACAAGGCTGGAATGGGCTACAAGACCACCAGCAAGAAGGTTGGTGAGAAGGAGACAACTGTTGGAGCGATTATACGCAAATGGAAGAAATACAAAATAACCACCAATCACCCTCAGTCTGGAGCTTCATGCAAGATTTTGCCTCATTGGGTAAGGATGGTCATGAGAAAAGCGAGGGATCAGCTCAGAACTACACGGGAGAAGCTTGTGAATGATCTCAAGGCAGTTGGAGCCACAGTCACCAAACAAACCATTGGTAACACAATAGCACTCACAAGGTCCCCCTCCTCAAGAGGGCACATGTACAGCCCGTCTGAACTTTGCCAAAGAACATCTAAATTATTCAGAAAAGGACTGGGAGAAAGTGCTTGGGTCAAATGAGACCAAAATTGAGCTCTTTGGCATTAACTCGACTCGCTGTGTTTGGAGGAAGAAAAATGCCAACTATGACCCTAAGAACACCATCCCTACAGTCAAATATGGGGGTGGAAATATTATGCTTTGGGGCTGTTTTTCTGCTAAATGTACCGACTTTGGTGCATTGAGGGGCCATGTATTGTAAAATCTTGGATGAGAACCTTCTTCCCTCAGCTGAAGATGGGTCGTGGATGGGTCTTCCAGCATGATAATGATCCAAAACATACCAGCAAATCAACAAAGATGTGGCTCAAGAAGAAGCACATTAAAGTGGTTGTCAACCCTTGACAACCCCTTTAACCTACAGGTAAGCCTATAATAAGGCTTACCTGTAGGTTCCCTGCATATCTCCTAAACCTGCACAGTTTAGGAGATATACAGTGTAATCACATGTGCCCACGTCATCGGGCACATGTGCAGTGAAGAAACGGCCTCCGTGCCATTTCTTCACTGAAGGTAAGAGACAGGGGGGTAGTAAGGCGCTATGGATTAGTGTGAAAATAGCTGCTGCCCCCACTAAACAACTACCAGGCAGGTGCTAAACAATGGAAAGTAAATGAAAGTGGGTGTGGTGCTGCTAGTGTAACATATTACATAAGATCACATAAGTTCTGGGACCACTCCGATGATGAAACGCGAAAGAAGGAGCCATAGCTTCATCACGCAATTACGCACTTCCGTCTTGCCTCTGTATTGCTTGAACATATTTGTACCTCAAGGAGTCTCTTATCTTTTACATGGGGAACCCCCGAGTTACCTGCTTAAGGAGCGATACCAGTGTTTGATCTGCCACTAAGGCGCCAGTGTTCCTTTTCTCCAGAAACATTTGAAGGTGGTGAGTGGACTTTGTATTGGGAAGCACGAGTGTCACCCGAGCACCACCGAGTGGTTACTTAAACACTACATCACCAATGCTGATACTCTTTTTATTTTACTGAACTTTTTTGCACAGGACTTATTTTGTGGTATATGTGGGACTGAATACAATCATATACCTTTTGCACGTTTTTGCACATTCATTAGGAATAATCTATGAATTGTATATTTATCACTTGCTGGTGTTGCACATTTACTTTATGAACTGCATATTTATTGTTGCTGTTTTTGCACATGTATCTAGAATTTCATGAATTGCAATTTAGAATCTGCAGTTTGAACATACTTTGTGATATTTTTTACACTTATCCTTTTTTTTTGCACATACTTTTTTGGGGGATTATTATATTTATTGGGTTTTTATATATCGTTTCTATTTTTATATCTTATATTTATTGCTTGGTTACACCTGAGTGGTCCCAGAACTTATGTGATCTTGAGTTTCTTTACTGAGATCGTGCAGCGATTGGCGGCTCCCGCTCGCATGCATGGGAGTGATGTCACGCGACTCTGGCCAGTCACAGATCCGGAGTCCGTGGCCCCGAAAGGCAGAGGGGCAGAAGATGGACGCGGCCTGGAGCGGGGACATTGCGGGCTTCTAATGTAGGTAAGTGCCACATAATGGGCTAATACTGCAACCTCTTTAAGGTCATGGAGTGGCCTAGCCAGTCTGGAGGGGGCTGAAACTTTGAGTTGCCAAGCGACAGCCAAGAAACCTTAAGGAGTTAGAGAAGATCTGTAAAGAAGAGTGGACCAAAACCCCTCCTGAGATGTGTGCAAACCTGGTAACCAACTGCAAGAAACGTCTGACCTCTGTGCTTACCAACAAGGATTTCTCCACCAAGTACTAAGTCGTGTTTTGCTTGGGGGTCAAATACTTATTTTACTCACTGAACTGCAACTCAATTTATATCATTTGTATTGTGTGTTTTTTCTGGATTTTTGGTTGATACTCTGTCTTTATCATTTAACCACTACAGATCCACGCTATAGCCGAAAGACGGCTACAGGGCGGATCTGAATTGCCGGGAGAGCGTCCATGGGCAGCCTCCCCTTTGCGCGCTCCCTGCACCCATTCACAGCCCCCGGCGGGCACTCTCGCGGCCGCCGCACACTGCTTGGGCATGCCCGTGGGTCAGGCGGACTCAATGTCCGCCCGAGACCTGCGATCAGCTAGTGGTGCCAAAGGTGCTTCAACAAAGTATTGAGCAAAGGCTGCGAATTCTTATGTACATGGGATTTTTATTTTTTTTATTTTTAATAAATTTGCAAAGATTTCAAACAAACTTCTTTCACATTGTCATCATGGGGTATTGTTTGTAGAATTTTAGGAAAATAATGAATTTAACCTATTTAAATTTAAATTATTTATATATTTAAATTATTTATAAGGCTGTAACATATCACAATGTGGAATAGGTGAAGTGTTGTGAATACTTTTTGGATGCACTGTATTTTTAACCACTACAAATCTGCGCTATAGCCGAAAGATGGCTACAGCGTGGACCTGAAATGCCGGGGAGGCGTCCATGGACGTCCACCCCTTTGCGCACTCCCTCTCTCGGGCCTGCCGCACACTGCGTGGACGTGCCCGCGGGTCGGGCAGACTCGATGTTTGCCGGCGACCCGGGATCACCTGATAGAGAGGCAGAACGGGAAACTGCCAATGTAAACACGGCAGTTCCCCACTCTGTGAGGGGGGACATGACAGATCTACTGATCCCTGTGATCGGGATCAGTGAGATCTGTTATGCCCCTGCCAGCCCATCCCCCATACAGTTAGAACACAGTGAGGGAACACATTTAACCCCTTAATCACCCCGCAGATCGCCGCAATTACTAGTAAAAAAAAATGAAAAATAATAAAAATGCCATAAATCAATTCCTATAGTTTGTAGACGCAAAAACTTTTGCGCAAACCAATCGATATACGCCGATAGCAATTTTTTTTTACCAAAAATATGTAGAAGTATATATCGGCCTAAACTGATTAATAATTTTTTTATCTATATATATTTTTGGATATTTATTATTTTTAGTTTTTTTTGTCATAATTGTCACTCTCTTTTTGTTTATAGCGCAAAAAATAAAAAGCGCAGAGGGGATCAAATACCACCACAAGAAATCTGTATTTGTGGGGAAAAAACAATGTAAATTTTGTTTGGGTACAACGTCGCACGACCGTGCAATTGTCAGTTAAAGTGACGCAGTGCCGAATCGCAAAAAGTGCTCTGGTCAGGAAGGGGGTAATCCTCTCGGGTCTGAAGTGGTTAAAATACACCTATGATAAAAATGATAGACCCTTCATTTCAGTGGGCAAACTTACAACACCTGCAGGGGATCAAATAATTATTTCCCCCACTGTATAGCAATTTTTAGCAGGGGTTTCCGGAGACCAAAAAGTTATTTCAAGGATTCCTCCGTGTTGAAAAGGTGGAGAAAGGCTGCTCTGGACACTCCTAGTACTGCACACCATGTATCATTCTCACCTTCACCACATGTTGGATCTTCAGCAGGAGCCGCCATAAAGCCGGCACCGGGTGAGAGGATGAACTCTCCATCCAGAGGCAGATACTGCAGAGAGAAAACATGAGGACAAGGTCAGAATAATGGAGATCACATCACACACCCTGCTAACATCTGCGCTGCCAGAAATATAATCCAAATTACAAGGAGTATGAGGGTTTAGGGCCCATTCAGACCTAGCCAAAGCGTTTCCAGTGTGTTAAAATGCACACATGTCAATGTGCGTTGTATTATGGCAGCACATTGATTTTAATAGGGCGCCAACACATTACAATGGACTGAAAATTTAACGTGCATTATTTTTTTAAATGTAATGCACAGTAGCGTTTTAGTGTGCATTTCAGTATGCTGCGATGCAGGCGTGTTCCTTTAGGCCTCTAGGCAATGCAGATGGCAGTTTCTACCGCACAATGAGGATCGCTTTTCAGAGGGCGTCAGCAGCAGTGTCTATGTGTTTCGAATAGAAACACAGTGCCAAATGTTTGGCTTACGGTGTGACCCTATCCACTTCAATAGGCAAGTCTGACAGGCAGCACTACCTGCCAAACTCAGCATGCTGAGTTAAAGTGGTTGTAAACCTCAGACATGAAATATGAACAAAGCCTATCCTTCTAGCACAGGTGTCAACCTGTGGCCCTCCAGCTGTTGCCAAACTTCACGTCCCATGAGGCATTGCAAGGCTGACCGTTACAAACACGACTCCCGAAGGCAGAGGCATGATGAGACTTCTGGTTCTGCAACAGCTGGGGGGGGCACAGTTTGACAACCCTGCAAATATGTACTTGTCTCGACCCAGAGCACGAGGTGCCATTTCTGTCTGCTGCCTCATTCTTCGGCCATCAACACAAATCACTTCTGACAGGTTTTCCTGATACCAAGAGAAAAAATAGGGGCAGAGAAGGGAACTCCTGAACACAGCCTGTGATTGACAGTCTCAGCTCTGTTCCTGTGTGCTTTGTGAATGGGGGTGTGTCCCCTCCAATCAGCTCTCTCTTCTGAGCTCTGCAGAGTGCAACTTAAAGAGGAACTGCAGTCTGCTCACATCATTTGTAATAAAAACATATTTGGCATTCTGAAGCTTCCCTCCAAGTACTTTGCATATTATTTTATAAATACTGTGATTCTGTACTTGCCAAATATGCTGCAGAAATCTCCCTCCACTAAGTCTGGCTTCAGCCATTTTAACTGTGGGCAGCTGAAGCTACTGCCTGTTCACTTCCTGGATTAACACAGACACACACCTCCAGCTCTGCAGCCCTGCAGCTTTCATTGGCTCTCTTATGACTCATCCCTCCTCCCTTCCTGGCAAACTATTTTCATATCACTGGGTTTAGTAACACTTTAAGCTCTCCACCCACTGCTTTCTGAAAGCTAAAGACAAGCTGTATAAATTCTGGACTTTCAATGGCTGTAGAGAAGGGACTGCAGATAAACAGGCACAACTTATGTAGGAGGATGGATTTGTTTCATCTCTGTGTATCACCTGAGGCCAATCTCTTCACTGGGTATATGTGTAAGGGTTTACAAACACTTTAAATTTGCTGTGACACAAATATAGTCCCTTCTGGGTGAATTTTAAGTGGGTGGTTGGGGGTGGTAAAACCGTAGCTCAACCATCTATGTGAAAGAAGCCAGAGGAGGATGAACACAAGAAGCTCCAGGAAAGGTTTGGCTCACAGTTGCAGTGCAGCCACATTGACTTCTATAGGCAAGTCTAACAGGCAGTGCCACCTGTCAAACTGGGCATGACAAGTTTTGCCACGACTGTGTCATGTGTCCAGTCCCCTCCAGCTGCCATGTTATGTGGTTTAGGAGGGCAGTCAGTAAAATGATGGCTCATCCACCCGTTTTTACAATCCCATAGCCTTCCAAGATGCCTTTGTGCATTGGGCTGACATTTAAAGTGGATGGCACTGCGCTGCACTAATGTATTTATGATGTTCTACTATGTGAATGGGCTCATAAGTGTTGGCCCTGGTATGATCCCTTTCCTGGCCATCCCAACTAGCTGTCATGCTTATCCATCAGCTTCATTATTCTCAGACAAAGGGACCAAGAACAAGCCAGCAGTTCTGATTTTCCAGTGCACTTGCTTGTTCCAGGTAAGTAACAGATAACGGCAGCCAGGCAGCTAGCATTTTCAGAAGGTATCTCTGAGTTCAGTTTTCTGTAAGGGATTCTACTTCCCTTTCCTAGAAGAGGTGGAACACTTCCCATTCCTCTAAACAGACGCCTTCAGCTGACTTCATATACAGTCATGTTTGTTTTTGGAAATTCCTTTTTATATTTAAAGAAGTTTCACTTCTGTCCTCCCCACGCCTTCCATTCACCGCCAACGAAATCCATTTCTCACCAGGAATCCCCTATGTGTCCCAGCCCTTTTATATTTACATTTGGCTTCCATTCACAGATAACAATGTTACAGTTTAAAGCAATAAAACAGACATTGATTATTATTGCAGCAGTGATCGGGATTGCATAGCAACCAGTCGACTTCCGCAGACAAATCTCCTTACCCTTCACAAGGTGGAGAAGATCCTTTCCCTTCATCTTAGGGAATGTCTTTTGACTTGAGTCTCTATGGAAGACTTTTACGATCGACGGACCGACGGCAATAGACAATGAATGGACCTTGTTCGTTCACGTGACCTTTTAGTCTTGACGACCGAACAAGAAC
>BLSH010199628.1:35258-55686 GCA_018402905.1 Glandirana rugosa | reverse complement strand
GTACAAATGTAGCCACCAAGGGGCAAGAAATCAGGGTGCTGTGCACTGTGGGGGGGGGTGTAGGGTTGCCACATTTCCCTTTAATCCAGGACACATATGAATTACACAGGTTCTGAGGCTAATTTAATGCAGATAAGGCACCAAGTGAGTTTAATTACCACCTTAACAGCTTCCACACTGCGCGCAGTATATTTACTGTGGCAGTGTGGATGCTTTCCGCGAATCGGCATAAATAAGCGTCGATGTGCGGGTGACCGCTAGAGGGCACACGCCGGCGGCGCATGCACACGCCTGCCGTGCTCCTGAGGAGCGTGCCCGCGGCTCGGTCCTCCGGCGAGCCGCGATGAGCGGCCACAACTAAAGAACGGGGAACCACCGATGTAAACATGGGGGATCCCCACTCTTTCAGTGCGGGCATAGGAGATCTACTGATCCCTGTCACGGTCATCAGTTAGATCTCATATGCCCATGGTAGCCCAGCCCCCCCACAGTTAGAACACTTCCAGGGAATACACTTAACCCCTAGATCTCCCCCTGCAGGTTAAGCCCTTCACTGCCAGTGACATTTATACAGTAATCAGTGGACATTTAAATTTCTGATCGCTGTATAAATGTCATTGGTCCCAAAAAAGTGTCAAAAGGGTCCGACATGTCCGCTGCAATATCGCAGTACCGCTAAAAATCGCAGATCGCCGGCATTACTAGTAAAAAAATAAATAAAAACCCTAGAAATTAATTCTCATCATCCATAAACGCTGCCACTTTTGCGCAAACCAATCAATAAACGGCGATTGCGATTTTTTTTTTTACCAAAAATATGAGGAAGAATATAAATCGGCCAAAACTGTTGAAAATAAATGTTTTTTTATTTATTTTTTTTTTTTTTTTTGCAAAATTGTCGCTCTTCTTTTGTTTATAGCGGTGATCAGAAATGACGCAGAAGCGATCAAATCCCACCAAAAGAAAGCTCTATCTGTGCGAAAAAAAGGACGCAAATTTTGTTTGGGTACAACACCGCACGACCGTGCAATTGTCAGTTAAAGCGACGCAGTGCCGAATCGCAAAAAGTGCTCTGGTCCTAAACTAGGAAATCCTTCCGGTGGTTAATCAGCCACAGAACCGGTGTAATTAATATGTGTCCTGGATTAAAGGGATGAGGTGGCAACCCTAGACCGTGGGTGGCATATGTATTGGGGGGGGCTGAGTACTGAGGGGAAGTGCACTGCGAGGGGTGGGTTTCATCTGTACTTGGGGGGGCTGTGTACTGAGGGGAAGTGTATTGGGGAGGGGGTATGGGTGGCATCTGTACTTGGGGGCTGTATACTGATGGGAAGTGCACTGGGATGGGAAGGGTGGGTTTCATATGTATTTGGGGGGGCTGTGTACTGAAGGGAAGTGCACTGGGGAGGTGGGGTTGGGGAGGGAGGAAATATTCTGCTGTACTGTATCTACAGACTTGTATGTTTAGGCTCCATACAAAAACGTTGCTTCTACAGGAGTTTTGTGTTCTGCACATTAGGACGTTTACATGCATATTTTGAGCTCAACGTTTAGAGGCAGGAATAAAATCCCTCTGGTTTGCGTTCCTGAGTTTTACTGGCAGAAAAAAAAACACAAAACTCTCCTAAATTCTTCAAAAATGTGTGCAAAAAATGCTCTATATGAGCGTTTTGTACTCCCAAGAGAACAGACGTGCATGGAACCGAAGCACTCCTGACCCCTGAACTCTGTGCATTACACCAGCGTTTCTCAACTCCAGTCCTCAAGGCGCCCCAACAGGTCATGTTTTCAGGATTTCCCTGCTGTGGTAATGACTAAGGCAGTGAAACTGATCAAATCATTTGTGCAAAATAATGGAGAGCCTGAAAACATGACCTGCTGGGGCGCCTTGAGGGCTGGAATTGAGAAACACTGCATTACACACTCCTGATCCCTATTAAACGTTTGCTTGTAGCACAGTAATTCATTTTATTCTCATGTTAGGTACAAGGACCGTGCCATATAGGTCACTGTGTACACAACGGGTAGTTTCAAGTTTTAAGCCCCTCCCATTGTTAGCACAATTTTGCCACACCCACAATTTGCCGCAGCACGCTGTGCCCAAAAATTGCGACTCATCCAAGTGTATGGGGTCACGCCACACCCTCTCTGCATCTGTGTGCAATGGTTGGGTTGTGGGGTGGTGGATCCTCATTTTCAGGATTAAAACTGCCGGTAAGGAGGCAACATTTTACTGCCCACCCATGTGAGCCCTTAAAAGCTGCGCATACTCATTGATCCTTTATTCGCTCAGCACTGTGTTGGGTTATTGAAGCAATCAGCAGCCCTATGTCAATTCATTCCCCTTCCTACAATGACAGCTCTGGTGGCTGCTGAGTGGCTGATCAGTGACCCAGCGCTGTCACATGGGGGAGGGGAGAGAGTCTAAACACCAGGGCTTTTTTTCAGTGGGAGAACGCAGTTCTGGCATCTATAGTGCTGAATGTATGTAATAGCAGGGGATGTGCTGGAGGGTCTATTGATGCTGGCTCCTGGGGGATCTATTGTCACTGGGGGAGATCTGTTTTTGTGTGAGGGTCTATTGTTTCTGGTGGTGAATCTATTGTTGTTGGGGAGGTTGGGTCTTATGTTGCTGGAAGAAATCTACTATTGAGGAAGAGGTCTATTGTTGCTGCATGCTGAAGGGTCTATTGACACTGGCTGCCAGGAGATCTGTTGTTCCTGCTGGGGGGATCTAATGTGGCTGGGGTGTTGCTGGGGGTGGTCCATTGTCGATGCGTGTGTGTGTGTGGGGGGGGGGTATAATTTTGTGTGAGGGATCTAGTGTTGCTGAGGTGAGGGCTATTGTTGCTGGGAGTGGAATTTTGTAGCTGTGTGTGGGGGGTGTATTGTTGCATGGAGGAACTATTGTTGCTGGGGCGGGGGACCTATTGTAGCTGAAGGACCTATTGTTGCTGCGGTGGGGTCCATTGTTCCTGGGGTCTATTGCTGTGTGAGGGATCTATTGTTGCTGGGGTAAGGTCTATTCCTGGGGGGACCTATTGTTGCTGGGGGAGTCTATTGTTGTGTAAGGGATATATTGTTGCTGGGGTGGGGTCCAATGTTGCTGGGGGGAGTCTATTGCTGTGTGAAGTATCTATTGTTGCTGGAGTGGGGTCTATTGTTACTGGGGGATCTATTGTTGCTAGCTCCAGGGGATCTATTTTACTGCTTTTCTTGTTATTAGACAAGAACAAATTCCATACAAATTATTTAGCACCACAAAATAATACTTGGGGCAGCACTGGGAGGTAGGTAGGGGGAGGAACCAAGGGACGGGCTCAGAGGAGCACAGGGTGCGTAGACAAGGGGGAGGGACTTAGAAGAGGGAAGTTCCTGCACCTATTCACCAAGAAAAGAAGTCCTGCTTAGAACCCTGCATAAGTCCTAAGGGCCCATCCCCACCTTTCCAGTGTGGTCCATTAATGCATTCATTTTGAATGGTCCCCGAATCCACAAAGGCAATGCGGTTCTAATGCACCATCAGGTGCTACCATGCATTGTGGAGTGCTGCATTGCCAAAAAATGGCACATGCTTGTTTATTGGACGTCTCAGTGCGTTGCCTGCTCATTCATTTAATGCTATGCTCGTTAACGAGTAGAAAAATAAAACGCGCGTCAATGTAACGTACCAGGGTGCCAAGGTCTAAATGGGCCCCAAGGCCCGAATCAGAGCTTCTCTACAATGCCACGGCTGAACAAAGTGATGGTTGGGGGGGTGGTAGGAAACGGAAGGCGAGTACGCAGGCCGCCATTAAAGTGAACCTGTTGCGATTCAGTCCATGGGTTCTTTTGATGACGTCTTTTTTATTTTATCCTGAAGTTGCCCTAGCCTAGGCCTATCAAATTTTTGTCCCAATTATTTCGCAGCTCCTGCTGCTTCCTGCATAAATCATTCCGCAGCCAGGCGGAGGCGGTGAGTGAAGTTTGCACTCTTCTGTACAGGAGCTGTTTAAAAGGCTGATACCCATCTGAAAGGCAGACGGAATTTCAAGGTGCCGGTTGCCACGGAGACGCATCGTGATTTGCAGACGCGTCTGCGGCCGGTACAAGTTAATGAGACGCCGTCGCTTTCCACATCTCAGCGAGCGAGCGCGGCTCTTCCGAGCGGAGATGTTGGGGCGATACAAGGCAGATCTGCGCAGCAATCATAAAGGCTCAATGTATCGGCGGCGGGATGAGGGATCTGTCGCCAGACAATGATTCGCTGATCAGACAGGTGTTCATTCGCGTGGCGTCACCGCCATCATACCAGACTACATCTGCAAGTCCCATTTAATATGAACACTCTTGTCACCTATATTGCTTACAATGACCAAACAAAAATCCATCATGTGACTCAGGCCCCTTTCACAATTGTGCGACTTGTCCTGCGACTTGGAACTGCAACGTCACATGACCAGTCATTCCCCATGATTTCCAATGAGTACCATTCATATCTGTGCAACTTCAAGTCGCACCGACTTCAAAGTAGTCCCTGTACTACTTTGGTCCCACTTTGATGTGGGTTGAGGTCCATAGACCAAGTTTACACAGGCATTCCCTGAAATTGCGGCAAAATCACGCAACTTTCCAGTCGCGGCAATGTGAAGGGGGTCTTAAAGCGACTGTAAAGTCTGTTTTTTTTCTATAAAAACAAATATGTCATGCTTACCTCCTCTATGCAGTGGATTTGCACAGAGCAGCCCGGATCCTCCTCTTCTCGGGTCCCCCCTCCGGCGCTCCTGGCCCTTCCCTCCTGTTGAGTGCCCCCACAGCAAGCAGCTTGCTATGGGGGCACCCGAGCCGAGCCACTGCTCTGTGTGTCCATTCAGACATGGAGCCCCTGTTCAGCTCCTCCCCCTCTCTCTCCTGATTGGCTAACTGACTTTGATGGACAGGGCTGAGGGGGGCTGCTGCACACAGAATGTTTTTATCTTAATGCATAGAATGCATTAATATTAAACATAAACCTTTTGCCTTTACAACAACTATAAAGTGTTACTAAACGCACAACAGT
The DNA here is from genome assembly GCA_018402905.1 of Glandirana rugosa. Lineage (NCBI taxonomy): Eukaryota > Metazoa > Chordata > Amphibia > Anura > Ranidae > Glandirana > Glandirana rugosa. The sequence goes on along the minus strand of BLSH010199628.1, from coordinate 50,648 downwards.
AAAATCTGTATAAGCAGTAAAGCATGCTCATTATACTCACTGTGGAACCTAAGGGGATAATTCTGTTCATTGTGTAAAAAGGCTTTTTGATCCTGTCTTCTCTGCTCCTCTCCTTCTTCCACTGCCCCCTAATAATTTCCTAATAACACAGAGTCTATGGAGCACATGCTCAGTTTGGTGTGTATTTCTAGAGAGGTTTTTTTTTTCTTAGGAGGGTCCATGAGATCTGCACAGGGCCAATCAGCACTGTCCAGACAGAGGGTCAGGGGTCCTGCAGTCTCATAGGACAGTCAGGGGAGAATGAAAACTCCTCCTACAAGCTTTAACCAGACACTGATAGTAGTCACAAGACTGCTATATACTGCTGATGAGAAAAGGTATCTAGCAGTTTATATTTACTAAAATAATTACATTTCCATGTTCTGTGCACTGTAGGAGACCAGATATAGTGAATGCAGGGTCCTGGGTTTAGTGACACTTTAAGCCAAGGCAGCTTAGATCCCATGGTCTCTGACTAGCATTGTGGGCATTGCACCCTATTAGAGACTGTAAAGAGTCTCCCCCCCTTTAGTCAGATACTTTGTTCAGCTATTAAAGCACACAGAACCCCAAAGCAATTTCACTTGACTTCCTACCATGTGACAGCGCTGATGCTGCTCAGTCTCCCAGCGCTGTCACATGGTGGAGGGGAGAAAGTCTTGAAGTGATTGTAAACAATTGCCTTGTAATACATCCCATTCAGCTTGAAAATGAAAGGCAAAACATTTTTGTATAGATATATATAAAAAAAAAAAAAAAAAAACACCTTATAAATACCTTTCTCCCCTTTTTTTAGAAGAGATCACATTCCCTCTGTTCTCAGCTGAGGAGAAGCAGCAGCACACTGAGCTTCCCAGTGAATGGCTTTGCAGCGGGGGCGTATCGGGACACGTGTGATCATTGGAGGAGAGCACATGGAGTTCCCAGCACAACTAGAGAACTGACCACGATGTGCTCTCCTGCTTAGTGTGGTCAGTTTTTAATAGGAAAGCAGAGGGACTGGCAGGAATACCAAGGATTTCACACAAAGGAAGCAATACAAAGAGAACAGGAGACGTTCTCATACAAGTACATGGTACAGAAGGCACATATCAGGAATATGAAGTGTTGGGGTAACAAACACTTTAAACCCTGTGTAAGCTCTAAGGGCCCATTTACACCTATCCAGTGTGGTGCATTAATGATTCATTTTGAATGGCCTCCAAACGCATAAAAGCAATTCTGTTCCAACGCAATGCAGCACACTGGAATGCACTGCTCTATGCACCATCGTGCGTTATGGTGTGCTGCATTGATAAAAATGGTGTGTATTTATTTATTGGACATTTTGGTGCATTGCCTGCTCATTCATTTGATGACACACAAGTCAATAGATGATGATAATAAACCACGTTAATGCAATGTACCAGGACCCCAAAGTCTGAGGGTCGGTTCACCCTGCTGCAATGCGAGAACCCATGCGAATCCAGTGCGGGTCCCCGCATCGCATGTCACCCACCAGTGGTTCACACTTCCCTATGCGAACCACTGCGGATGTCAATAGAAAGTTAATGACACCCCCAGATTGGTTCGCATGTCACAGTGCGAACTGTCAGTTCTGCCAGGAATCGGATCACATGGGTGTGAACACCCATGTGATCCGATTCTGGTGCGGGCCAAAAAAAGGGTTCTGCATGATTTTGGTCAGAATGCGATGCAAATTCAGCCATACAATCTGTATGGCTAAATTTGCATCACACAGACATTGCATGTGATCTGCACTGCAATGTGGTGCGAATCACATGCAATGTCTGACATCGCAGTGTGAACCGACCCTGAATGAGCCCAGGTTGGGACCACCCACAGTGTCCGCATTAAAAAAATTCTGACAGATCACAATATACAGCCTCAGAATTATCATTAAAATGTCATCCTTGAGCTTTAGTCCAGGGACCTTGCCTAGGCTCAGATGATGTCATCAGTCTGCAGTAGGCAGGAAGATGCATTTCCGCAGTCTCCTCCCCATCAGTGATCAGACTGCAACATTGTAACAAGTGACAGGGTGAAAGGCTGCAGCAGGGGCTGATCTGTGTCAGACTTTTGTGAACACATCCAGGTACCAGGATTTACATGACTGAGCTGGCATCTTTGTCCTCCCAAAGGAGGGAAGAGAGGACCCCAAAAGCATGGCAAGCAGCTCCTTTCCCAGGCAATGAGGAGGCAGGTGACACAAGAAGCTTCAGATCTGCAGTGTGTGGCATGTGAGTCACAGATCATTGAAATTATTACAGATCACCTGTATTTGTGTTCCCTTTTCTCACGGTGATAAGTACAGAAGCATTCTGGGCTGTCAGCGAAGAGAGTGACAGGCACACAGCAGGAATTCCCTGACCCAGAAAACCGAAACACGAGACCGCATGAGGTGGAGGTGAGCTGTAGGTACCTGTCTGAGCCTGTGTGCCACCAGCGATGAAAGGCCGCACACGTCTACCAAACTTACAATATGGTGAAAAGGGCTTCGCCCGAGGCAAGAGAGTTGAGCAACACTCCGGGCCATCTGCCATCATATTGTTAGAAATATAACCGACAGACAACAACCATGTATTCCATGTCCAGGGAAGTCAAGGGAATAAAGCAGAGTTCCCCCATCCCTACCTTCACCTTCTCTGGATAGGATTCTTCTGCACTTCTAAAAAGCCGGAGGATTTCCACATATTCCATTCCATTTCATTGAGCGGAAAATCCACCCAGCAAATGAGTTACAAATAAATACCTCCAATGTAAGGAACATTCTTCCCACTGACCACCAATGTAAGGAGCAATCTTCCCACTGACCACCAATGTAAGGGGCATTCTTCCCACTGACCTCCAATGTAAGGAACATTCTTCCCACTGACCACCAATGTAAGGAGCAATCTTCCCACTGACCACCAATGTAAGGGGCATTCTTCCCACTGACCACCAATGTAAGGAGCATTCTTCCCACTGACCACCAATGTAAGGAGCATTCTTCCCACTGACCACCAATGTAAGGAACATTCTTCCCACTGACCACCAATGTAAGGGGCATTCTTCCCACTGACCACCAATGTAAGGGGCATTCTTCCCACTGATCACCAATGTAAGGGGCATTCTTCCCACTGATCACCAATGTAGGGAGCATTCTTCCCACTGATCACCAATGTAAGGATCATTCTTTCTACTGACCACCAATGTAAGGATCATTCTTCCCACTGACCACCAATGTAAGGAGCATTCTTCCCACTGATCACCAATGTAAGGAACATTCGTCCCACTGACCACCAATGTAAGGGACATTCTTCCCACTGACCACCAATGTAAGGGACATTCGTCCCACTGACCACCAATGTAAGGGACATTCTTCCCACTGACCACCAATGTAAGGGACATTCGTCCCACTGACCACCAATGTAAGGATCATTCTTTCTACTGACCACCAATGTAAGGATCATTCTTCCCACTGACCACCAATGTAAGGAACATTCTTCCCACTGATCACCAATGTAATGAGTTTTTTCCCACTGATCACCAATGTAAGGAGCATTCTTCCCACTGACCACCAATGTAAGGAGCATTCTTCCCACTGACCACCAATGTAAGGAACATTCTTCCCACTGATCACCAATGTAAGAAGCATTCTTCCCTCTGATCACCAATGTAAGGAACATTCGTCCCTCTGATCACCAATGTAAGGAACATTCTTCCCACTGACCACCAATGTAAGGAGCATTCTTCCCACTGATCACCAATGTAAGGGACATTCTTCCCACTGATCACCAATGCACTGAGCAGCTGTGCTAAGCATTACTAGAACGGGGGATAAGAGAACGCACTGTGCATGCACAGCTTTTAAACCAGAAAGTGGGCTCCCTTCTGCAATGCTGGATTATGCTGTGCCAGGTCATAGAAATGTATTGGGAGTATTTTGGCCATGCTTGGCGACAGAAAAAACCTACAGGTATGACATTTATATTAAGCAATACTTTTATTCACTGTGCAGTGCACTTAAGCCTTAGGTCTGGCACACATTAAACGTTTTTTTTCGTTCAACCCAGTGGGCTTAGGAGGAGCCGCTATACTAACTATCCAGTCTCCCCACTGAGCTATTGTGTTCTGACAGGGGGGCAGCTGGGAGCCATTGGCTAAGAGGGCTGATTGGGTGCCGATCGGCAGACCTCTTTAGGTCATGCCCCTCGACAGATGCCAGCTTCTGTCAAACCAGCTGGCGTACACAGGGGCCGGATGTCAGCTGGTTTCTATTGAACCTCCAATATGTGTGTATGGCCTTTTAGCCTGGTGCTGAATGGAGCTGTGGAGGAACAAAGGAAAGGCAAGTATATGCTGGGGGAATATGTGGCACTGAAGCAAACCTGTTGCAGTGCCCGACTGGTCAAACATAGGGTAATCTTGGCTAGCCTCAGGCTGGTGATACCCAAGTATCAATGAGACACTTAAGGCTTGTACACACAATGAGAATATCAGACAAATGATTGTCTGGTTTTTTGCATGCTAGTCTCATATCAAAATGAAGAGGCTACTAAAGTTGCAAAAATGCTCATACAACAGAATACAACTTTGGAAGTGATGTAATGTGTTGTATTGTAATGCATTCTTTCATTTCCGAGCATGCGTGGTATTAATCTTCCAAATTTTATTGGACACATAATGTAGTGATTAAACAATAATCGTTCATTCTGGTATCAGATGTCCAGGGGCGTTGCTAGGTGGGAAAAAGACCAGGGGCTTCAGCCCGAAAAAATGTGGTACACTTTGAAAAATGGGCATGGTTTAAACTAAATTATGGGCATGGCTCAAAGGGGTTGTGGTCCAGGTCTGAGATGAACAAGGGATGGAGGAAGGAAGATAGAAAGAGAGAAGGAAAGAGAAGAGAAAGAAGGAAAGAAAGAGGGATGGAGGGACAGCAGGCCCAGATTCTACACCACAATAGCAATCTGTGTATTCCAGAAAGTTTAACAATCAGCAGATAAAGATACTCCAAACACCTGGTGTTAGTGCTTCAATCATTCCAGCACCATGGTTGTTATGGTGTCAGGATGATTGAAGAGCATTATTTCTATTTTACATTGTAATATAAAATCAAATCATTCAACTCACCATAAAGCAGAATCAGTGGGAGCCCCGAGTGTGTCACTTGCCACCATCGCCTGCCACCAGATGCCATCAGGTGTCCCCAGTAGAGTCCCTCCTTACATCAGGTGTCCCCAGTAGAGTCCCTCCTTACATCAGGGGTCCCCAGCAGAGTCCTTTACACCAGGCATTCCCAGCAGAGTCCCTCCTTACATCAGCTGTCCCCAGCAGAGTTCCTCCTTACGTCAGGTGTCCCCAGCGAAGTCCCTCCTTACATCAGACATTCCCAGCAGAGTCCCTCCTTACATCAGACATTCCCAGCGGAGTCCCTCCTTACGTCAGGTGTCCCCAGCAGAGTTCCTCCTTACATAAGGTGGCCCCAGCAGAGTCCCTCCTTACATCAGTTGCCCCCAGCGGAGTCCCTCCTTCCATCAGATGCCCCCAGCGGAGTCCCTCCTTAAAGACATTCCCAGCAGAGTCCCAGCTTACATCAGACATTCCCAACGGAGTCCCTCCTTACATCAGAAATTCCCAGCAGAGTGCTTCCTTCCAACAGGTGTCCCCAGCAGAGTCCCTCCTTACAGACATTCCCAGCAGAGTCCCTCCTTACATCAGACATTCTCAGCGGAGTCCCAGCTTACATCAGACATTCCCAACGGAGTCCTTCCTTACATCAGACATTCCCAGCAGTGTCCTTCCTTCCAACAGGTGTCCCGAGCGGAGTCCCTCCTTACACATCAGGTGTCCCCAGCGGAGTCCCTTCTTCCATCAGGTGTCCCCAGCGGAGCCTCCACCGCCATTACAGAAGACCAGCTCTCGTGTAACAGGTCACTCACCGAGGGGAACAAACAAGAGGCGGAGCCGACGGGTGGCTGCCAATAGAAATGAAGCTGCAGTCAATCCCCCGCCCCGTGGCCTGCGGCCGGCTCCGCCTCTTGTTTGTTCCCCTCGGCGAGTGACCAGGCTCCACGAGAACTGGTCTTTTGTAAAATGGCAGCGGAGACCATCACCAGTACCGGCCCCAGACCTCTAGCAGTGGCTCTGGCAATTCTCCGGGAGGGCGCTCGGGGATGATTAACAGAATTCTGCATGCCCGAGACCTGGGGCTTTTCGGGGGCCCACACGGAAACCCAGCCCCCCCCCCCCCGCCCTCCTGACGCCACTGCATATGTCCCTTCAGATAATTTTGCAAGAATTTTCATGAACGGCTCTCGAAAGCTGTGTACTAACGATCAGATTACCATATGATCACTTTAAAAGTGGTATTTTTCATCCAATTTTCTTATTATACTAGGCATTTCTGAGGAGAAGAGGGGCCACTAGACCACTTATTGATAAGACAGCTATTCCACACCAATATATTTATTTTTGTGTGTTGAGAAAAGGATTATGAGATTGAATATCCACCACAAGAAAAAAGTGAGGCATTGGAAATGGAACGTTAGAGGTAACCATAAAATAAGGATACCACCATGATGTCATGGTACACAAAGGAACAATAGCCAATGTGCAGATACATTGTACATTGATTAATACAGATCTATATATCAGAAAAGGACAAGTTTGGGTTGCAGACAGTTGAAAGTCCCACACAGCCTCCTGGGATGTAACATAGTAGGTAAGGCCAAAATGACACAATAGTCCATTCTGTGTAGATGTACGTCAGTGTCTATAATTTTTCCCATATCCCTATATGTTGTGTTCTTGAAGATACGCATCCAAGAGTGCTTTAAAAATATCCATACTCCCCACAGCCACCACCAATTGTGGGAGAGAGTTCCACATCCTTATTGCCCTGACAGTGAAGAACCCCCTGTGCAGCTTAAGGTTAAACCGCCTCTCCTCCAATCTCATTGTGTGGCTTCATTTCCTTGTGCACTCCCTAGGACTGAATCATTTTTTTCCTATGCTGGGATCCTCATTGAGGTAGTTTTAAATCGCCATCATGTCCCCCCTCAAGCATCACATCTCTAGGGAGAATAGTTTTAGTGTTTTCAGTCGTTCTTCGTAATTGAGGTCCTCCAGTCTTATTAGCTTTGTTGCCCTTCTTTGGACTCTCTCCAGCTCTAGCCCGTCCCTTCTGTGGACCGGTGAGCAGAACTGGACAGAATACTCCAGATGTGACCTAACCATGGTTTTATAAAGTGTCAGAATTATTATTATTTTATCCCTGGTGTATATCCCTTTTTTATGCATGCTAGTATTCTGCCTGCTTTTGTAGCTCCAGCTTGACATTGCATGCTATTGCACAATCTGTCATCTATATCATCTACCCCTAATCCTAGATCCTTCTCCATCCTTGATTCCCCCAGAGGTTTTCCCCCTAGTGAATAGTTTGCATTTATGTTTTTTGCCCCTATGTGCATTACGTTACATTTCTCCACATTAATGCCATTTGTCTGCCCACTCCATTATTTTATTTAGGTGTGAGTTTATTGCTCTGCTTATCTTTGTGTCATCCGCAAAAACTGAGACGGAGCTCATTATCCCTTTCCTCTATATCATTTATTAATTGAATAGAATTGGTCTCAAAACCGAATCCTGAGGTACTCCACTCCCCACTTCAGACCAGCAGGTGCAAGGATTTTTGACACCCTAGGCGAAAACCTAATTTTTCCGCCCCTATGGGCTCCATCCCTGGCTCCACCCCCTTTGCCCATGTGACAGGAGACGGCGCTATAGAGGAAGCATCGGTTTTGCTTCCTCTAGCACTGGCTCCAGTGTTGTACCACTAATTACACTACCAGCCGGATGGAGCAGCTGCTTCAGTTAGTTACATGCTGCAGCCTGCAGAGCATGCAGACGCTGAGGGAAACCAGCGGCCGGGCACCCCTAGGCAGCAGTGCACCCTAGGCGGCTGCCTAGTTTGCCTAGTGGTAGCGCCAGCCCTGCAGACCAGTCTGAGTACATGTTTATCACTACCATTTGGACACATCCCTGCAACCAGTTTTTTACCCAAGCACAAACCTTATGGTCCATGCCTGTAGATCTTAGCTTGTAAGTTAAGCGCTTATGGGGAACTGTATCAAATGCTTTTGCAAAATCCAGATACACCACATCCACAGCCCTCCTATCCAGATGGCAGCTCTAGAATGTTAGCAGACTGGTCTGGCAGGAACAACCTTTTGTAAACCCATGCTGATTGCCGCTAATGATATTCTTTTCCTCTGTGAATCCTTGGCTATAGTCCCTAATCAATAATATAGTCCCTAATCAATAATTTACCCACAATTGATGTTAGGCTGACTGGCCTGTAATTCCCAGGTATATGTCTCTGCCCCTTTTTGAATATTGGTACCACATCCTCCCATCCTCATCTTTTATGTGTGCAATTTTTTTTTCTTTTACTTTCTTCCACTATGTATGTTCTTGGAAGCCACCATGTAGGCTCCAGGTATTCTTTTCCTTCCTGTAAGCATGTAAGAGGAAATGGCTTAGCTATTACTTCCACTTCCACCGTCAATTTTGCTTTCACATGCTAGGAATTCCCCAAGTTAAAGGGTAGAATACATCCTCAAAGCCCAACTCAAGTGTCTGCTGCTAGATGCCATTAGCCAGTTTAAGCAAAGAAAGGTCAACTAGTCTGCAGTGCCCATCCATGGTATTAGTAAGTGGGAAGTCAAATGTGTGAAGGATAATCCAAAAAATGAGATCATCAAGAGATTTTGGGATTTCATCAGTTATTCACTGTGAAGAATGGAGGAACCAAATGTATTCAAAGATTACATTGGTTAATAGAGATCTGTACTTATAAATTAGGAAAGGACACGTTTGCGTTGCAGACAGTCTCGCACAGCCTCCTGGCAGATACATTCTGGGAAATCATCATGTGGGCTCCAGATATTCTATTCCTTCCAGTAAACACATAAGAGGAAATGGTTCAATATTTCTAACCCTTTCACAGACAATTCTGCATTCCCATCAGGGGAGGGCTGGCAGCCTTAGGCCTGGGGGGCAAGTCCAGACAAGTGGCCCATTGAACCACCAAATCAGCTCATCATCCATGCCCACCTGGTTTTAGAACGGATATTGATGTTATGAAGCAAGACAGATATGATACAATGTGGTAACATAATTTAATATTAATAGCAACAAAGGAGGTTGAACAAAAATAATGCATCAATGCAGCCTCATCAGTGCCTATCAGCTTAGCCTCATCAGTGCCCATCAATGCAGCCACAGCAGTGCCCATCAATGCAGCCTCACCAGTGCCTATCAGATGCAACCTGATCAGTGCCCATCAATGCAGGTTTGTCAGTGCCCATCAGCACAGCCGGCCCTGGGTGCCCCCCCCCCCTTTGCCTGTAGTTAGTTGGTGGCTGCGCCCCTGGACCCTGCTTTCTTCCTCCACAAGAAGAAAAAAATGTAAGCGGGCCGCAGCGGTCGGACATTTTGAATGTAAGTTAGGGTGGCCTGAGGGGCAATTGCCACCCTGCCCCCTGGCCCAGCCCTCCCCTGATTCCCATGTTAGGAAATACCAGAGTTAAGAGTAGAATATAGCCTCAAAGCCCAACTCCAGAGTCTGCTGCTTCATGCCATTAGCCAGTTTAGGATACGTGAGGTCAACCAGCCTGCAGTGCCCATCCATGGGATTACTGGATAGGAAATCAGATGTGGGAAGGATAACCCAAAAAGAGAGATCATCAAGATTTGTTAGGATTTCATAGGTTATACGCTCTGAAGGATGGAGGAACAACATTTATTCAAAGTCTTGATTTGCTCTGGAAAGGCTGCTCACGTTAAACATGAGTCCCCCTTCCAATGAGAAACCAACCATAAAAAATACAGCAGGAGGGCCAAACCAAATGGCAAAGGAGTCCAAATCTCTTTAATTGTTCATCATATCACATAAAACAGCCAACACATTTCGGGGGGGGGGGGGGTAACACCCTCCTTCATCAGGGAACAGGAAACTTTAACAGGATTTAGATGGATCAAGTAAAATGGATAATCAGACATATCTTCAATTTGCTGGTAAAGGACGAAAAACAATTATGTAGTGTATATTAGTATAAGCTGAACAGCAAAACTCATCTTCAATTTTACTGAATTCTTCCATTAAAGATCTCATTTCGGCATACATACTGGAAATTTTAATCCATTCCAGCCCACATCACACATACACTATATTACCAAAAGTATTGAGACGCTCGCCTTTACACGCACATGAACTTTAATGGTATCCCAGTCTTAGTCCGTAGGGGTCAATTTTGAGTTGGCCCACCCTTTACAGCTATAACAGCTTCAACTCTTCTGGGAAGGCTGTCCACAAGGTTTAGGAGTGTCTATGGGAATGTTTGACCATTCTTCCAGAAGTGCATTTGTGAGGTCAGGCACTGATGTTGGACAAGAAGGCCTGGCTCACAGTCTCTGCTCGAATTCATCCCAAAGATGTTCTTTCTGGTTGAGGTCAGGACTCTGCTCAGGCCAGTCAAGTTCCTCCACCCCAAACTCACTCATCCATGTCTTTATGGACTTTGTTTTGTGCACTTTTGGTAATTACATTACTTTTGTTAATATAGCGTATATCAATGCTGTATCTTAGCCTAGGCCAACAAGGCCCAGGCCTAGGGCGGCACTTTGCAGGGGGGCAGCACGAAAAGAGTCCCCGCCTGCTTGCACTTTTAGTGCTGCCAATATGATAATACGGGCAGGGCCGCCATCAGAGGCCATACATATTTGGGCAACCCGAAGGGCCCAGGGGGCGGACCCCAACCAATGAGTTGTTGTGCAGGCAGCCGGCATTCCCCAACTGTGGGGGGGGGGGGCACGAGTTTAGTCAGGCCTAGGGCAGCACAAAACCTAAATACACCACTGGCGTATATGCAGTGTTATAGAGGGGGCCCTATTTCAACAGGGCTGCATGTGTGCGCATCTGTGTATGTCCCAGAAGTGCCCTCCATGGTGGGCTCCCAACACGGAGACCAAGCTGTTACTAACATCTCTGGGTTTCATAGCTCCCGATCATGTGATCACTGTGATTGGCTGTCACAGTGATCACTCGCTGTAAAACCTGCCCCTGTACATTCTTTCTCCCATGTATGGAGAAAATGTATCTTTCTCTGAGCCAGAGAGGAACATAAAATTGTGCATGTACAAAAGAAACAATAAATTACAGCCTGTTTTTAATTTACTGGTTGGAGGACATCCAGCATCATTTAGCTCTTTCCTCCCCCAGCCTGTCTGTCCCTAGCGCACCCCTTTCATTAATTCAATGGATTTCAGTTTTTTCACAGAGACTAAGTATCACATGTTGCATGCAGATGCAGCCTGCCTAGGAACACCCACTCCTCCAGACTGACATCAATCGATCAAGGCATTTTGATATTTGCATAACTCCTCCCAAGAGGCAACGCACTACGTGTGTAGCACCCTCTAGTGTGCTACTAGTGTCAGAGTAGGTAAAACAAAGTCTGGCTCATTGCTAAGTCTGAGTCATGAAATCTGGGTCAGAGTTTACTGGATTCAGGGCCGGATGACTCATGCAGTCAGCTCTCTCGTGCCTCCCCCTGGTTCTTACAGGTGAGAGACCACGCTGTACTGACTACCTCAATTGGAAGTCTATGCGTGTGTAGTGGTGGAAGTGTGCGCACTCCCGGTGAATCTGGCCAGACTAGGCAGAAAGGTGGTGGTGGGCCCTTTTGCGGGGCTTGGGCTGCTACCTCTGGATACGGCTTCCGAAGTAGTTTCCACAACTTGTTCTGAGGGTGGGTGAAAGGAGCGCCTGGAGTCTGATAAAATGTAGATAAGTGGTTTTATTTAACCCCTTCACCCCAGAAGGATTTCCCATGTTAGGACCAGAGCACATTTTGCGATCCGGCACTGTGTCGCTTTAACTGACAATTGCGCAGTCGTGCGACTTTGTACCCAAACTAAATTTGCGTCCTTTTTTCCCACAAATAGAGCTTTCTTTTGGTGGTATTTGATCATCGCTGCGTAATTTCTGATCACCACTATAAACAAAAAAAGAGCGACAATTTTGCTAAAATACAAATCCAAAAAAATATATAAAAAGCAAACTTATTCATCCGCTTTTTCAGATTTATATTCTTCCTCAAATTTTTGGTAAAAAGAAAAAAAAACGCAAATCGATGTTTATTGATTGGTTTGCGCAAAAGTTGCCGCATTTACCAACCATGAGAATTAATTTCTGGCGCTTTTACATTTTGTTTTTTAATGGTAATAACGGCGATCTGCGATTTTTATCAGGACTCTGATATTGCAGCGGACATGTTGGACATTTTTGACACTTTTTTGGGACAAAGGACATTTATACAGCGATCAGAAATTTAAATATCCATTGATTACTGTATAAATGTCATTGGCAGTGAAGGGGTTAACCTGCAGGGGGAGATCTAGGGGTTAACTGTGTTCCCTGGGCGTTTTCTAACTATGACCGGGCTGGGCTACCATGGGCATAAGAGATCTAACTGATCCCAGTGACAGGGATCAGTAGATCTCTTACATGCCCACTTGCAGAGCAGAGAACCGCCGTGTTTATGGTGGCGGTTCCCTGTTCTCTCTCTCTGGCAGGTCATCGCGGCTCGCCAGTGGACATCCTGCAGAGTGTGGCGGGCATGAGAGCGTGCCGCCTGCTAGCTGTGCATGAGCAAATCGCCGCTTATATACGGCGATTCATGGGACGCTGCCACTCTGCAGCAGTAAATATGCGGCACTCGGTCAGGAAGTGGTTAAATTGATAAAATATGGTAAAGCCAACGCGTTTTGGGGTAACAGACCCCCCCTTCTTCAGGGCTGCTATTGTATGTTATGATGTGTAGGGTTGTTCCCAAACTGGTGTGTCTGTGTCACGTACCTGGTGGTGGAGTCTGACTTATGCAGGGGTAATCTCTCTTGCGACCCTGATTCAAGAACCCCTGGTAGAGCAGACAGGTGGTTCAGGAGTGAGGATGGCACAAGGGTTGAGCTGGTCACCGGTGACAACTGAAGTGGTTCCTCCAGTCTCGTACTGGTTGGTAGAATAGTGGTACAGGCTGGGATGGCAACAGGTGGGCGGTGCAGTACAGGAGGAGCAGGCAAGAGAATAGTCAGGTACAGGCAAAGTTCATTAACAAGCTGGCAGCAGAAGTACAAAGGAGCAGGCAGGAGAATGGTCGTGGGAAGCTGGGGTCGGTGCAGGCAGAGATCAAAACAGGGTCAAGGCAAGCGGGGTCACAAGAACAGGTAACAGGTAAACAGGAAGCTCAGATATACCAAACACTGTAGAACGGATAGCACCGGCTGCATGGTGCTGTCCGTTTAAATAGGCTGCCTGGCGCCAAAGCCGGTGCGTACACCAGCTGCGGGCATGCCTGCGCACAGACATTCCGACCGGGTCTTCAGAAGTGTCAGCAGTTGTTTCCTGACAGTCTGTGACACTGTGATCTGAAGAGATCTGGTTCTGGAAAGTTGGAGAACATTCTGGAAGCTGGAGGGCTGAGGCGAGGAGGATTGTTCTGCATATTTAGGGGAGCTTAGCCAATCCCCAGTTGGTGGGCCTGGCGGGGAACAAAGTGAGCCCTTAAATATGAATGAGTCATGCCAGCAGGGGAGCTGGTGGAAGATGGAGATGGAGTGCTGAGGGGGTGCTCTGCCTCAGGCCAGGGCTCAGGTGCTGGTCTGGGAGGATCCTGAGAACAGGAGAAGCTTGGAAGGAGTATTCCCTGAGAAGCAGCGGGAGCAAGGTGGACAGTGTGAATACTACAGCACGGTCAGGGACTTACAAGGGGGAGACTGCCACACGTAGCAGGTCACTCTTGAAGATAGCGGTGTGCTTACATCTTCCCTAATCTTGCCCTAGGAGAGCTCTGGAGCAGTCAGTCGGGTAGACTGGAAAGAAGAAGCAGCCAGGTGGGTTGGTGGAGAAGCAGCCAGGTGGGCTGGTGGAGAAGCAGCCAGGTGGGCTATCATTTCCTGCAGAGGTAGAGCTGGGATCACTTTCTACAGTGGTATTGGAGGTACTTCAGTATGTAGTTCACAACACATTGTGCTACTTCCTAAAGGAACTAAGAGTTTCTAGTCCATAAGGGGCTGTTGCTTTTCTAACAGAGACTGTTAGCCAGTGGCGGCCTGTCCTTTAGGGCAGGCCTCGACAAACCCCAGGCGCCAGGTCGCCATGGCGACCAGAAATCGCGTCCTGGCGAGTGACTGCCGTTTCTTCTCTCCCCATGGTAAAACAGCTGTCAGATTCAGCGAGAGCCGAGAGTTCTCTGCTTCATCTAACAGCTGTTAAACTTGGCCCGCTGCCTGGGATATTTGTTTCCACTTAGACTGAAGAAAAGTAACATACAGGCTGCCTGGAATGTTTGTTGAGAGTTAGAAGAAGAAACACAACAATGTATCTTATGGTTCTTTCAAAGCAATGATCTCCGGGCTATCAGGAAAGTTCAACCATTTATAGACTAAACCCTTTCTCACATTAGTGGTTTACAATTAAATATCCAGTGTTTTCTGCTAGAAAATGACTTGGAACCCCCAAACATTATATATTATTTTTTAGCAGAGACCCTAGAGAATAAAATGACGGTTGCTGCAATATTTTATGTCACATGGTATTTGCGCAGCGGTCTTTCAAGCGAAATTTTTGGGAAAAAAATACACTTTTAATGAATAAAAAAAAACTAAACAGTAAAGTTAGCCCATTATTTTTTTGTATAATATGAAAAATAATGTCACACCGCGAGAAACGTGACCTTTATTCTAAGCAACAAAATTGTGATAAAGCCCTGTGTGCCATCAACAAATACCACTCTATGTGCAGCTGGGCACCAGTATTTCATGGTGACCGGAAACCCACCAGAGCAATGAAAAGTCACTGTGGGGGACAGTAGGCAGGAAGTGGCTGCAAAGAGGCAGCAGAAGATCAGCAGCGCTGGAATACTTTTCACCTTTTTTTTTTGTATTTTATTTACAATGTCACTAAGGCTTTGTTTAGATGTGCAAGTTGGGTGGTAATAATGTGCAGTAGAGACGTGTTTTTGCCACCCGTGGTCCCCATTCTGTTCATTAAACGCGGGGATTGGGATTGAATGTCGTCTCGTCGGTCAGTTATTGAGGTGGTAATGTAGTCCCAATATCCGACCGGTCTTTCTCACTGTGATTTTTTAGACAATACCCCCTTTGAGGAATAATACGACTTACGTAACACTGACGCCGTACATTTTACGGGAGTAGAGGACGGATTACCTCGAATCCCCACCGTTTTTGTGCAGAGATGACGTGTAATAATGGTGGGTTGAACGTGTAGATTTGTTTCGGAATCAC
>BLSH010199615.1:14774-36275 GCA_018402905.1 Glandirana rugosa | reverse complement strand
GAAATCATCAGGATTATTCTCCTGGAGCTCCCTTACCAAAGCCATATGACCAAATTGATCACGGTTCAGCAACCAATTCTTGGTCCAGCAACTCCTCTCTCTCCTTCTCCTACGTTGGTTTCGGGTCCAAGCCAGACCTCCTAGGCCAACAGCAATGAGATTTCTCTCTCGAGAAGGCAACATCGTTGACGAACGAGCGTCCAGAAACGAGCCAAAGAACGATCCAAAGAGAACGATCTGAAGAACGATCTGAAAGTCGCGAATCAACACACACCAAACTTCAACTAACACGAGATTAGATGAAGGAGCCCAAAGGGTGGCGCAACGATACCAGCACTTCCTCTTTATACGCGCGTTCGCGTCATCACGTTCGACCGGTCGTACGTTGTACACACGACTGTCGTGTGCATATCAGTAGGCTACATACGACCGTCAACGTGCGATTCAACACGGTCGTACGCGCGATCGTCGTCCCGTGTGTACGAGGCTTTAGTCTGCCTTTAAAATGTCCACCTCCACTACATTTATTATCCTAAATTAGATGCACCTGTTTGAGGTGGTTAGCTGCATAATGACACCTGTCCTCCCCCATACAATCAGTAAGAATCCAACTACTAACATGGTCAAGACCAAAGAGCTGTCCAAAGACACTAGAGACAAAATTATACACCTCCACAAGGCTGGAAAGGGCTACGGGGAAATTGCCAAGCAGCTTGGTGAAAAAAGGTCCACTGTTGGAGCAATCATTAGAAAATGGAAGAAGCTAAACATGACTGTCAATCTCCCTCGGACTGGGGCTCCATGCAAGATCTCACCTCGTGGGGTCTCAATGATCCTAAGGAAGGTGAGAATTCAGCCCAGAACTACACGGGAGGAGCTGGTCAATAACCTGAAAAGAGCTGGGACCACCGTTTCCAAGGTTACTGTTGGTAATACACTAAGACGTCATGGTTTGAAATCATGCATGGCACGGAAGGTTCCCCTGCTTAAACCAGCACATGTCCAGGCACGTCTTAAGTTTGCCTATGACCATTTGGATGACCCAGAGGAGTCATGGGAGAAAGTCATGTGGTCAGATGAGACCAAAATAGAACTTTTGGGTCATAATTCCACTAAACGTGTTTGGAGGAAGAAGAATGATGAGTACCATCCCAAGAACACCATCCCTACTATGAAGCATTGGGGTGGTAGCATCATGCTTTGGGCGTGTTTTTCTGCACATGGGACAGGGCGACTGCACTGTATTAAGGAGAGGATGACCGGGGCCATGTATTGCGAGATTTTGGGGAACAACCTCCTTCCCTCAGTTAGAGCATTTAAGATGGGTCGAGGCTGGGTCTTCCAACATGGCAATGACTCGAAGCACACAGCCAGGATAACCAAGGAGTGGCTCTGTAAGAAGCATATCAAGGTTCTGGCGTGGCCTAGCCAGTCTCCAGACCTAAACCCAATAGAGAATCTTTGGAGGGAGCTCAAACTCAGTGTTTCTCAGTGACAGGCCAGAAACCTGACTGATCTAGAGAAGATCTGTGTGGAGGAGTGGGCCAAAATCCCTCCTGCAGTGTGTGCAAACCTGGTGAAAAACTACAGGAAACGTTTGACCTCTGTAATTGCAAACAAAGGCTACTGTACCAAATATTAACATTGACTTTCTCAGGTGTTCAAATACTTATTTGCAGCTGTATCATACAAATAAATAGTTTAAAAATCATACATTGTGATTTCTGGATTTTTTTTGTTTAGATTATGTCTCTCACAGTGGACATGCACCTACGATGACAATTTCAGACCCCTCCATGATTTCTAAGTGGGAGACCTTGCAAAATAGCAGGGTGTTCAAATACTTATTTTCCTCACTGTATATATATATGGTTGATTAATTTATCACTTTGAGCTATTTTGTCACTTTGAGCACTATTGCACTGTTTTGCATATATTTGCACAGTTTTTGAGATATTTCTTTCAGGTTCATTTCACTTTGCAATAATGTATTAATCACGGTTAAGAGTTTATGAAATAGCAGGTTGCGCAGATTTGGTCTGTGAGGATCACGGGAGATTCTGTGACCTTCACATACCTATATTGTACTGACACAATTTTTTTAATTGACTGGTAGACAACAACACCATAAGGTTTAGAGGGCAGTAATTTCACCATCATAGCATTTTTGCGCTGCCCACCCCAATTTCATACCACCCTCTTAGAAGTGATTCACTTAAGTATCCAGTTACCATTAACTCAGAACAACATAATGAACCAAATATTCCTCACACTTCCAGGGCCTTCGAGCGTGAACAGATGAGTCCAAGGAATGGGAGTGCTTTGCAGGGCTCAGTGTTGGCAGGTCCTAAATTACCTGGTGACTTCTTACCGCAAGTGTTGACATAAACCGGCTTGCTGAAAACATCAGGAATCTAGGTGGTGTAAGTCCCACATACAGCGATTTTAGGGAGGAAAGACGTCTTCCGGAGACTTTACCTCAAACACATTTTCCTTTTCAGAATCCCGATCAAGGCGATACTAGATTTCCGCATGCTGAAGCAGTTTGTGAGAAACAGTCAACTACATCGAGCCCTGGAGATTATGACACATCATCCAGTACAACATACCATCCATTGCCTTCAGAACTTTCTTTAGGTTTACCCCAAATAGACCTTCCTGAACCAGCTATCCCTTTGCAAGCACCCAGATTACATGTGATGGAGAACCAGCCATTAGGAGATTTTTCCAATGTCCGTGAGTTCAGAGAAAGACTCCTCTCCTCCACTGTGGAGATCAGAGCTCAGCAAGACCATCTGAAGGCCATGCAAGATCAGCTAGAAAGCAGCGGGATTCTTTATTGTCCAAGCAAGAGAGCCAAAAAGACCACCTCCTTCAGAAACAAGAGCAACTGGAAGAACAAATGAGAAGACACCAAGAGTCGCTTGAAAATGTTTTGAACTCCAGAGAGGTAAGTGAGCAAAGGAGCCAGATCCAAAAAATATTGAAGCAGCAACTAAATCTTAAAGCGGTATTAAACTCAAAATTTAAAAAATGTTGACAGGCAGGGTTTTTATAACCAACGAGACCCTAATGGTCTGTTCTGTTATAAATTCCTCCCCCTGCATGTCAGCAATAATGAACACTAAGCCACGCACTGTACTGTGATGAAGTGACTCCCATGAGCATGCGTGGTAGTGATGTCATCATGGCCCAGCCATCCAAACAGCGCAAACCTAGAAGGAAGGTGAGGAGAGGATGACAACCTAGCACTGGAGGACATCCTTTGACAGCTAAGTCTGTCATCATGCTATCACATTATGGCATACTAGCACATCATAAACCTGCGGGGGGAAACATTTATAAACATGTTAAATTATGTTTTAATATGCACCTTAAGTGTATAATCACTTGTTTGAAGTGTAAAGTGAACATACAGTATATCCAAATTTTAGCAGAGACTTATCTCAACAGTTTTTGTGAAATGGGAAAATAAAGATCAGTAAAAGACTGAAAAACGTGCCCCCTTCTTGCTGAAAATGCTGTTCTAGTTATCCCCAAAGAATGTTCAACTTTCACATTCCTGATGTCTGTTGCACTTTGTACCTTGTGCAAAAAAAGTATCCTGTTCTCTTTATATTGCTTTCTTTGTGTGAAATACCTAGTGACCTTGCCAGTCTCCCTTCTTTCCTATTTCAAACTGACCACACTAGGTATGAGAGCACACCCATCTGAGCATGGTCAATTTTCTGGCTGTGCTGGGAGCACAGCCTGCCTGTCCTCCAATGATCAGATTTGTGCTGGCATGCTTCCCTACACAGCTATTCACTGGGAGGATCAGGGTGCTGCCGTTCCTCCACCCCTAGGTCTCTAAACCCCTTATGCAGCTAAGAACAGAGATTATGTGATTCACTTATAAAAAATAGAGAACAAAAGGTATTTGTTTTTTTACACAAGTGTGTGTGTGTGTATATACAGTATATATATATATATATATATATATACAGTGTATATATATATATATATATATATATATATATATATATATATATATATATATATACACACACATACACAAATGTTTTGCCTTTCACTATTTTAAACTGAATGGGTTGTTTGACAAAGTGAGGATTTACATATACTTGTTGGCTACTAATTCATCTGTGCTAAGAAAAAGAAATGTTGATCAACCAGATCCATTCAGTAGAGGTCATATGTTTAAATACCTTGTCCTTTTAGAAATGTGATCAGCATTGCAAGGAAACTGAAGCAGTTTTCTCTTTAGGAACGGTCCGTTTAAGCCGGCTTCATCAGCTTTATATTCTAATCCAGCATGCAGAGCTGGCCAATATTTGCACTATATGGTCAAACGTTAGTCAACAGAGTTGTAAAGGCAGAACGTTTTTTATCTTAATGCATTCCATGCATTAAGATAAAAAACCTTCTGTGTGTAACAGCCTCCCCAGCACCCCCCTAATACTTACCTGAGCCCCCTCTCTCTCCAGAGATGTTCATGAGTATCTTAGCCATTCCTAACTCTCCTCCTGATTGGCTGAGACACAGCAGCAGCACCATTGGCTCCTGCGGTTGTCAATCAAAGTCAGTTAGCCAATCAGGGGAGAGAGGGGATGGGCCTAGGCTCCATGTCTGAATGGAACAGGGAGCTATGGCATGGCTCGGGTGCCCCCATAGCAAGCTGCTTGCTGTGGGGGCACTCAACAGGAGGGAGGCCCCAAGAGCAGCGAATAGGGACCTGAGAAAAGGATTCAGGCTGTACTGTGCAAAACTAACTGCACTGAGGAGGTAAGTATAACATGTTTGTTGTTAAAAAAAGCGAGACTTTACAATCACTTTAATACCTTTTGGGAGCTTGTAGGACCTACTATTGCAACAACATGGGCATTCATTTAGATCTGCCAATCCTACGTTAACTACACCCTTTGTTAATGCGTATTTGGCACCCAGCTATGCCAGTGTTGTGATGAAAGCAGCTGAAACCAAATAAGATTACAGTTCCTTTACAGTCGACAAACTCAGAGAAAGGGATTTTACGGTAAGTAAAAAAAAATACAGTTTTTATTGGATATGTTTTAAGACAAAGTAGAAAATATCAATTTTTTTTAACTTTTTAGTCTTTTTTTGTTTATATTGCAAAGAATAAAAAAACCCAGTGGTGATCAAGTACAACCAAAAGAGAGCTCTATTTAATTGAAAAAAAAAAAAGATAAAAATGTCATTTGCGCACAGTATTGCATAATGTCGCAATTGCCAGTTAAAATAGCGCAGAATTAAATAGCAAAAAATGGCCTGGTCCTGAAGGGGGTAAAACCTTCTGGAACTCAGGTAGTAAAATCTTTTCAGAACCAGTCATAAACAGGCATCTTTCAGAATCCGGGTATTCCTGGGCTTTGAACTGTTTCTGCGTTTATTAAGGCCTCTTGCAGAGTGCAGCTAAAAAAGCTCAGTTCAACTGGGCTTTAAATAATCCTATTTTAGTAAACCGAATACCAAAAATTGCAACTCAATATTTACTTCTGTCCAATTATTTATTTATTTTTTTTAGGCCAAAGTGATGTTGCTAGAGCAGAAGAAGTCATCTGTCATCCAGACAATAGTCACAGAGATCTAGATCTTTCTGGACTGTCCATTGCCAGCATGGACCAGAGTAGTAATGAGAGCTCAAACCGAAGCAGCGCTAAATTATCCTGGAGAGAAATGTTAACTCTAGAAACGTTGCATGATCCCAGCAGCACAGGTAATGGCCGTTATTGATTGGTTAGCTGCATGGCTCTCTGGCACTGGAAATATAGTTGTCAGCCTGATGTTCTTTAATTTTCTAACTACTACAAGGTCAAACTGCAAACAATTTTTACACTAAATTCTTTCATTTTTCTTTTCTGTGTTTGTTAATCATTACCCCCGCCGTGTTTAGTTGTCATTTGAATTTTGCTATCTGAGGTAGTTTTTAGCTCTTAATAAGAGAAAACGATCAGTGATGAAAAATAGCCATATCTGATTACCAGCACAGCTGGTATGTGATCTATCAATCTGAAAAGCAAAGTGTGTATGTGTGTGTTTCTGTATGTGGTGACTGTTGGCTATGAGTGTTTGTGCTTTGAATAGGACAATGTGGTTCCAGTCATTTCTCTTACGTTCATTGACAGACGCAGCCTCTATTCATGACACGTGGGTTATGTACCTTTAACTAGGAGTAGACTAAGTTCAGAAAGCAAAGCTGGCCCCTCCCAGGGGGCCGTCCTTACTCAGCACATAACCCCTCAGCCCTGCATAGCATATCAGTTTTCTTCTGCCTAGTGCAAGGAGTTAGACCTGGTTCCCTGCTGGGAACTGCAGTTCCCCTATTTTTTTTATCTTTTCTCTTCTTTCTTTTTGCGCAAGCCTTCTGATGAAGACTGTAATCAAGTAGCCGGCTGGGGACCACGCGGATGTTCATTGTCCTGCCATCTCCCCAGCACGGCCGATGGATGCAAGCCACCCTTAGCTATGGCGGGATCCGCCGCATCCTGCCCGTTCCGTGCGGGCGGCCAGTGGGTTAAACGCCCCACCTGCGTACCCAGTGTCCGGGCTGTGGCCTGCTCCAGGGGTCGCATGGCCAGCAGCATCCCTCCCCACCTGGGGGAGGAAGGTCTGCACCGGGTGGCTACCTGCTACGCCCGTCTGGATGGGTGAGTGACACCTGGTGGCGGACGACAGCGGTGCCCGTTCCGGTTGGGGGGGTGGTACAGGTACGCTTGTCCCCCACCCCCCCACACCCGCCCGCCGATGTCCCAGCTGCTCGCACTAACCGCTCGTTCAGCCGCTTGCCGTTCGCGGCCTGGGCCGCTCCATTTGCCATGCGGTGTCCGCCGCCATTTTGGCGGCATCGGCCGCCATTTTCCCGGAGTCGCGGTGGCCATTTGGCCGCGGCCGTTTTGGAGAGGTTTTGGCCTCTTGTGTTTGTGGGGGCCATTTTTGGTTGGTCTCCCTGTATGGGAGATTTCCATGTGCTTTTGGCGCCATTCCTTCTCCCAGGAACGCAGCGGCAGCAGCAGTGGCAGCAGCATCAGCAGCGGTGGCATTGACAGACAGGGCGGTCTCTTTTCACAACAGGTTTCAGCAAGTATTGCTGGCTTTTCTCCCTGGGGTGCAGGAGCAGTGGTGCTGGGTCCTACTGGGTAGTCCTGAGGCTCTGCAGGGGGTGGCATTGTGGGGACGCATGGCTGGTAGGCCTCACAATTGTCCTGGTGGTGGCGCAATGGTGGCTGAACCGGCAGTTGCTTCTCCGGAGGGGTCCGCAGAGGCACAGGCCGCGCTGGGACCTCTGGTTCCCCTAGATCAATTAACCTCCATCTTGGAAAAGTTTTTCGCCCAGGGGGAATCGGACCGGTGTAGCGGGGGCACCAAAAAGCGTACCCCTCCCCCGCAATCCTCTGAGGAGGACTCGGAGCCGGAAGGCAGCTCTGGGGTCACTGGGACCCCCGTGGAGCTCTCAGACAGAGAGCTGGAGCCCCCGGATGGGGAGGAGGACCAGGGGGCCTCATTGGCATGTGAAAGGGCGCTGGTGGGTGCACTGGTCGCGGCCGTCTGTAATTCACTGCACCTGGATCAGGCTGGAGAGTCACAGGCGTCTGCCTATACGTTTGGATCCAAGAAGCCCTCTCTTGCTCCTAAGGTGTTTCCCTACCTCCAGTATTTTGACCAGTATGTGTAGAAGGAATGGCAATGTCCGCTAAATCCCTTTACCCTGCCAAAACGTTTTTCTGTACGCTATCCCTTGAGGACAGCCTGTTACAGAAATGGGTCTACCCCGTGGTGGATCCGCCAGTGGCCCGCCTGAACAAGACGATAACTATTCCCTTGGAGGGGTCCCCCTCCTTAGGGACCCGGCCGATAGGCGGATGGAAGCAGTGTCCAAGGCACTCTTTCTGGTGGCGGGGGCAGCCATGCGACCGGCCTTGGCGTCAGTCATCGTAGCTCAGTCGCTCACGGAGTGTGCGATGGAGTGGAGTGAGGCTCGGGCGGGGTAGATTCGCCTGAATCTGTGCATCGAGCAGACCACCTGGTGCAAGGGCTTCTTTACCTCTGTGACACAGCTCTGGACTTGGTACCGATGGTGTCAAAAATGTCGGTTTTTGCCATCATTATTAGGCGCCTGCTGTGGCTGCGCTGCTGATCAGGTGACCACGCGTCCAAGAAGGGCCTCACGGATCTTCCTTTTCAGGGTGGTCGGCTTTTTAGGCCCCAATTGGATGAAATCATTAAGGATTTCACTGGGGGGAAGAGTACGTTTCTTCCGGATCCCAAGTGGCGTGACCGGTCAGGCGGGCAGGAACACCCGGCTCGGCAAGTCTGCCTCTGGCTCCGGTAAGCGCCCCTGGCAACGCAAGCCTGAAAAGTCAGAGGATAAGTCCTCCTCCCCATGATGGGTTGCCCCCCGCCCGTCTCTCGGGTTGGGGGCCGACTTCTGGGGTTCGAGGACCAGAGGGCCGCTGGCATCTCCGACCGGTGGGTGCGGGAGGTGGTGTCCTCCGGATACAAGATAGAGTTCAGAACTCGGCCCCCGGACAGGTTCTTCCTGTCCAATTTAAGGCTCCCTCCGGAGCGTCGACTAGCTCTGCTAGGGGCTGTACAGTCGATGTCCGAACAAGGGGTGATTGTGCCTGTCCCTCCGGCGGAGAGATTCCGCGGTTTCTACTCAAACCTCTTTGTGGTGCCAAAGAAGGGGGGAGGGGTCAGGCCAGTTCTGGACTTAAAAGCGATCAATCACTTTGTGAAGGCGTGCAAATTCAGGATGGAGTCAGTCCGTTCGGTTGTGGCCGCCCTGCACCAGGGGGATTGGCTGGCATCCCTGGACATCAAGGACACATATCTGCATGTTCCCATTTGTGTCAGGCACCAGCGCTTCCTGCGCTTTGCTATAGGGGACCTTCATTACAAGTTTGTGGCTCTCCCCTTCGGCCTGGCCTCGGCTCCACGGGTCATCACCAAGTTGCTGGCCCTGGTGCTGGCTCTGCTGAGACAGAGAGGCATTGCTGTGGTAGCCTACCTGGACGATCTTCTCCTGCGAGCGGAGTCGGCTCCGGAGGACAATGTTGCCATCACCCTGACCTCACTGAGGGACTTCGGTTGGCTAATCAATCTGCAGAAGTCGACATTGACCCCGTCCTGTCGTCTCGAATATCTGGGTCTGATATTGGACACGGGGCAGGCGAAGGTATTCCTACCTCCGGACAAGTTGCTGATGCTGCAAGCAGCGGTGCACACCCTGTTGTCACGACTGTGGTCCTCCTTACGTTTCTGCATGCGGGTGCTGGGGCACATGGTCTCGACCTTTGAGGCGATACCGTACACCCAGAGTCACACCCGGCTCCTGCAGCGAGCGATACTGCTGCAGTGGGACAGGTCTCCTTCGTCTCTGAATCGTCTGATCCGCTTGGATCATCAGACCAGGGGGTCGTTGACTTGGTGGCTTCGGGCAATGACCATGGGGAAGTCGTTCCTCCCCCTGGAATGGTCGATAGTCACGACGGATGCCAGCCTCTCGGGCTGGGGAGGAGTCCTGGGGCACCTATCGGCTCAGGGCTGTTGGTCGGAGCAGGAGTCTCGACTTCCGATCAATGTGTTGGAGCTGAGGGCGATCAGGCTCTGTCTCTCCTGCTGGTCGGCGAGACTGCACGGCTTCCCGGTTCGGGTTCAGTCGCACAACGCCACGGCGGTGGCGTACATGAACCATCAAGGCGGAACAAGAAGCTCGGCAGCAGCAGCAGAGGCAGCCCACATTCTGAGGTGGGCAGAGCTTCACGTGCCAGCAAGCTCCGCCGTCTACATTCCGGGCATAGAAAATTGGAAGGTGGACTTCCTAAGTCGCCAAAAGCTGGACCAGGGAGAATGGGTCCTGCATCCAGAGGTGTTTCGCCAGATTTGCGAAAGGTGGGGCACGCCAGATGTGGATCTCCTGGTGTCCAGATTCAATCACAAGGTGAAGACCTTTGTGTGCAGGTCAAGGGACCCTTTGGCGGCAGCCACGGATGCCCTGGTGGTCCCGTGGTCCCAGTACAGGCTTCTGTACGCCTTTCCTCCTCTCAAGCTTCTACTACGGTTGCTGCGCAGGATAGAAGTGAAGGGAATCCCGACAATCCTGATGGCTCCGGATTGGCCTCGGCGCCCTTGGTACGCTGACGTAATGCGGATGGTAACAGATGTTCCCTTCGCGAAGATCTGCTGTCACAGGGCCCCATCTTGCACCCTGCTTTACCCTCGCTGGCTGTGATGGCATGGCTATTGAGTCCCAGGTATTGAGGGGGGTCTCTGAGTCAGTGATCCCCACCATGCTTAATGCGCGCAAGTGTACTTTGCGCAAGATCTATCATCGCACCTGGAAAACCTATATTGCCTGGTGCGAGTCGGGGGTTGGAACCCCCGTTCTTTTCCAGTTGCTCGGGTGCTGGCCTTTCTTCAACTAGGCCTGGACCAAAAGTTGGCTTTGAGCACCCTCAAGGGCCAGATCTCCTCTCTGGCGATTCTGTTCAGCGTCCTTTAGCGACGCATTCTTTGATCCGTACATTTGTACAGGGTGTACGTCATGTGGCTCCTCAGGTACAGTCACCTAAACTTGGTAATTTCTGTACTGCAGAAACCGCCTTATGAGAAGATCAGGGATATTCCCTTACAATTGCTGTCTCAGAAGGTCGCCTTCTTGGTGGCTATCACATCCGCTAGGTGGGTGTCTGAATTGGCAGCTTTGTCGTGTAGGTCTCCTTATTTGGTCCTACATGAGGATAAGGCGGTGCTGCGTCCGTGTCCTTCGTTCCTTCCGAAGGTAGTATCCTCTTTTCACATTAATGAGGACATTGTCCTCCCTTCTTTGTGTCCGCACCCGTCTCGCCCTGAGGAGATTGCTCTGCATTCCTTGAATGAGGTAAGAGCATTGCGGGTGTATTTGGCAGCTACGGCTCCTTTTAGGAAGTCAGATGCGCTGTTTGTGCTGACGGATGGGACGTCTTCACAGGATATGACGAAACGCGTTAGTTGGAACACAAGGTGTACGTGGCCACGGTCCTGTGAAACACAAAACGAAGGCAGGCGGGAACGAGAGTGACCACCAGCACTCAGCGGCGGTGTTCACAGAGCGCTCACAGTGTGACTGTTTTAAAGCTGTACTGTGGAAAAGTGGCTAAATAAATCCATTTTACAAGAGAGGTACGCGATGAGATTCTTCTTTTTTATTCATTTCCCAATGGTACACTGACGAACAAGGGAGACAAGGGAAGCAGACGGCACCACATCCATAGGTCGGATTGTAGACCTAAAGCGCAAGTGACTCCTCCATACCATATGGTTGGAGAGTCAAAAGAGTCCGGTAAGCGGGGAAAAAACCCTCAACCACTTATTTATATTTGAGCACTCAGCACAGCACGGGCACTTGTTTGATATAAGAAGCTAAGAAGTTTTGTGATTGCCCTGAAGAAATCTATTTCACCTTCAAACTTTCACTGGCACTTTGAAACATAGACTTTTGCATAGAATCTTAAAGGCACTAGCACTTTTTCAAATAATGAATTCATTTTATGATGTTTCAACAATTTTATATGATGTTTCAACAGTTTTATTTTTAATTGTACCACATAATGATATAATTTATGCACATAAATCGGTTTTGCACAAGTATTAGAGAAGGCAATTTGCACAGGCACGGTCACTTTGAAATGAAAGACTCATAGTATGTTATGCAAGCGCTGTTGGAACAGCAAGTAGTGTTGTTCTTGTAAACAAATTCTCCTTACCCTTTGCACAGCAGATGGGCTACAGCAGCAGCTGCAATAAAACTGTATAGTATTGTAAAGATAAATACCAGGGAAAAGCGCTGCCTAAACAAGATTCATCTTGTACAATATCAACTCCTGGGGAGTACAGAGTCATGGCATTTGCTGATTTTATATTAAGGAGGAGGATTGTCATCAGGACAAGGCTGATCACCCTCCTTTCCCGGTTGATGCCACAGCCCTGAATAATGTGATAAAGCTTCATTAATTTTACTGCAGAGGAATCAACTTTGTCACCCTACTGCAGGAAGTCCCAGGCACTGGTTATCTTTATACAGATATGAAGGGCAAAATTAATGCCAAATTTTGTAATTTTGTTTCTGCCATTTTAATGTTTAAGTAAACTGTGTTGTTTTTTTTTTTTAAATCCTAACTCAATTTCTATGAATAAAGTATGTGCCTCAAATAAAGTAATATTACCTAAAGAGGGGTACCATTATACTTAATTTTGATACTTAGGGGCAAAGCCTGGGGCTACCCCAACTATGCCTTTGGCCAGAAATGGAAGATGGACTATCTCAGTACCCAAGGATGTGACAAGAGATTTTGTTAAAAAATATAACAATTTATTCATACAAAAGTAATTTTTATAAAAACATAGTACGTAAGCAAAACCGTGATTAAAGCCAATAGTTACAGCCATACGATTATTGCTTATTGATGAGCTATCCCCAGTAGATAGTAGGGGTACCCGATGCTGGTTACCATTTCTACTTACGTGTGGAGTTTGAAACTACAAACTTTGGAGATTCATTTAGTTTGTCTATGCCCCTATTGGTGAGATTTAGCCTGTTCAATTATTTCCATGGTGTGATATCATCCAGCCCTTTAGTTGGTATAGAGCTATAAGCTATATCCAAACCTCACCCACACAGTCTGAATGGGTGTAATTGTTTTTATCTATTCTCCTAAACCTGAGCTGTGATGAAATACTTTCCAGAAATACACCATGGTGGCTTCTACACTTGATCTGAGCCAACCGCAGGTTGACAGCGACAAGGTGGTTCGATATCGCAAACCGCCGTCTTATAACGGCTGCTGCGAGATTGCCCACTGTGGGGGGGGCGCACTCACTGTGTCCGGGGGGGCCAGGGAGTGGGTAGGGCGGACTCGATCTCCGCCGGATACCCGCAATGCCCCCCCGCAGTGAAAGAACGGAGGTCCGTGCATGTTAACACGGATCTCCGTTCTGTTAGATGGGGAAGGGCTGTGATCACAGCCTTCCTCTATATGGAAGCTGTGATCACTCCCCTTCCCCTGCTAGGTCAGCCCACACACAGTTAGAACACGCCCAGGGAACACAGTTAACCCTTAGAGCGCCCCCCCAGGTTAACTCCTTCACTGCCAATGGCATTTACACAGTAATCAGTGCATTTTTATAGCACTGATCGCTGTATAAATGCCAATGGTCCCAAAAAAGTGTCAAAATGGTCCGACATGTCTGCCGCAATATCGCATTACCGCTAAAAATCGCAGATCACCGCCATTACTAGTAAAAAAAAATAAAAACCCCAGAAATTAATTCTCATCATCCGTAAACGCGGCAACTTTTGCGCAAACCAATCAATAAACGCCGATTGCGGATTTTTTTATCACAAATATGAGGAAGAATATAAAATCGGCCAAAACCGTTGAAAAAAATGTTTTTTTATATATTTTTTTTATTTGCATTTTAGCAAAAAGTAAGAAATTTGGGTTTTTTTGCAAAATTGTCGCTCTTCTTTTGTTTATAGTGGTGATCAGAAATCATGCAGCGGTGATCAAATACCACCAAAAGAAATCTCTATTTGTGAGAAAAAAAAGGACGCAAATTTCGTTTGGGTACAACGTCGCACGCCCGCGCAATTGTCAGTTAAAGCGGCACAGTGCCGAATCGCAAAAAGTGCTCTGGTCCTAAAGTGTGAAATCCTTCCGGGGCTGAAGTGGGTAAAGAGGATGTAAACCCAGATTGGGTTTACCTCCTCAATATAACCCTGTAAATGTAGAAGCATAATGGGCTACTATGCATTGCAGAGTAGCCCATTATGTGGCACTTACCTGCAAACGAAGCCTGTGGCGTCCAGCGATGTCCCCGCTCCAGGCCGCGTCCATCTTCAGCCCCTCTTCCTTCCGGGCCGCCACTCCGGCGCTGTGACTGGCCGGACTCACGTGACGTCACTCCCACGAGAGCCGCTAGTCATGGCACAGGGTCAGTGGAGAAAAGGTACGGAGGCCTTTGCTTCACTGCACATGTGCTGACATGATGTCGGCACATGCAAAACACTGCATATCTCCTGAACCGTGCAGGTTTTGGAGATATGCAGTGCACCTACAGGTAAGCCTTATTCTAGGCTTACCTGTAGGTTAAAGTGGTTGTCATGGTTTGACAACCACTTTAATTGTTTTGTCTGTGCAGGGGAATGCAAAGCATGGACGGAGCCTAGATGGCATCAGTGACTATTTGTCTACAACCACCATATCAACTGGCAGTTTCCTGACCAGTGAGAAGACGGAAAGCAGTCCTGCGAACTCTGGCTTGTATTGTGTTGTATGGAATAGAAAAAATAAATAAATGTTGGAAAAAAAAGAATTTCTGTTGAACATCATTCTGCTGCTGGGATTTCCATTCAACACCCTAATTATTAGACTTAAAGAAGAAGTATGGCCTGGGCTCGTTTGGCCATACTTCTATGGATCACAGGAGTGCAATTTGTTTTGCACTCCTGTGACCTGTTTTCAGCTAAAGTCCACTGTCTGCTGACGTCACTGGAGTCGGGACAGGCACCGCTTCATCACAACTTCAAGAGTCTGGATCCACCAGGTGCCTGGACTGACAGCCATCTCAGCCAATCGGCGAGGGTGGGCGGACGGCAAGTGGTTAAGGATTCTAGCTGGCAGATGTAAAAAAAACAGACATAAACTTCATTTATTTTTTTCTTTAAAAAACCCAAATTGAAGTGATGAAATGAACGGTCCACATGTATGAAAGGGGCCTATGTTATGATACAGCAGCCTTTCCTCTTTAGGCCCCTTTCACACGGATGGCGGCCTGCCTACTTCATCAGTTCAGTCACGGTTTTTCAAAGCCAAAAAAATGATTGTTTACATCAGTGTTTCATCTGTTTAAATATGTTTTTTTACATCCACTGACTGAAATCCGTTAAGAGGAGGGCCAGCCAATACAAAAAAAATAAATAAATAAATAAAAGATTTTTAAGTACTTAAGCCCCGGAAGGTTTTACCCCCCCCTTCATGACAGGCCATTTTTTGTGATACGGCACTGCACTATTATAACTGACAATTGCTCAGTCGTGCGACAATTGCTCAGTCGTGCTGTACCCAAATACAAATTGTGTCCTTCTTTTCCCACAAATAGAGCTTTGCTTTGGTGGTATTTGATCACCTCTTCGGTTTTTGTTTTTTGTGCTATAAACAAAAAGACCAACCATTTAAAAAAAATAACAATATTTTTTACTTTATCCTATAAAACATTTCCAATAAAAAAGGAAAAAAAATCTAATTTCTTCATCAATTTAGGCAAATATGTATTCTGTTACATAGTTTTGGTTAAAAAAAATCCCAATAAGCATATATTGATTGGTTTGCGCAAAAGTTATAGTGTCTGCAAACTATGGGATAGATTTATGGAATTCGTTTTTTTTTTTACTAGTAATGGCAACGATCAGCGAATATTAGCAGGATTAGGGCAGACAAATCTGACACAAAGTGACATTTTGTGGGGAACAGTGACACTAATACAGTGATCAGTGCTAAAAAAATATGCACGATCCCTGTGCTGATGCCACTGGCAAGGAAGGGGTTAACCGGGGCAATCAAAGGGTTAAGTGTGCTCCTAGTGAGTGCTCTCTGTGTGGGGGATGGCTTAACTGGAGGAACGCAGATCTCTGTTTCTTCTTAGCAGAAACACCACAAGATCTCCATCTTCCTCTCTAACAGAATGGCGGTCTACTCCTGCCAACGATCAGCAGACCCACTGGCCAGCAGGAGCAGGTCGCCAGTGGAGTGTGCACAGCCCATACCCTGTGCACAAAATCACGTACAGGTATGTGACTTCGTGCAGGAGGGCCACCCTGCCGCAGTATATCTGCGTGGGGTGGACCTTAAGAGGTTAATATAAGGACACTTAGGGCCTGGTCACACAGGGGAGATACGACTTCAGGGGAATTTTGTAGGCGACTTTCAGCGTAACTTCAGGCAACTTACAACACGACTTATGCCAGGCGACTTTGCCTGTGACCAATCAGAGATGGCCGCGATGTCGGCACCCCTATCCGATCCATCCATCCGCTACAAGTGCAGGCACTGGTATCCTTACTAAGGGAAACAGGAAATGAAGCCTACTGCTCATGCACGAGTCACGCTGCACTTTCTGAATGGTCCCGCCGTCTTCTGGGACATGTGTATCTTCCAGAAGGCAGCAAGGGGGATGAAGGAGGGGCTGGACATTGCATAGATCAGTGCACAAGATTGTGGCGAACTAACTAGGAAGTGGGAGTGCGGATACCTGGTTTTGTCAGGTATCCGCTCCCCCCCCCAAAATGGGGGAGGAAGCAAACAAGCAGAGTGTCTCCCTTTTGGGTGGAGCTCCACTTTAACCATTTGAGTCCTGGAGCCATTTTTTTCTTTTTTTTTTTTGTTTACATGTTTAAAAAATGTTAGGCCTGAAGATTACTTAAAACCCTCAAACATATATTTTCTGACAGCAGAGACCCATGGGATTAAAATAGTGGTAGTTCCAATATTTTATGTCACATATTAGCTCAACAGTTTATAAAATGCAAAATTTCAATAAAAATTACACTATAGTTAATTTTAGGGCACACAAACACTATCATTTAGCCAATTATTTGGTAAAATATAAAAGATGAAGCACCGAGTAAATACCTAACGTGGATTTGTGTGCACCTGTGAAACAGCGAAAAATTGTCAATACTCTATATTTTATAAGCCCCTACAGGTCATCAGTTTTTAGCGTTACCCATGAGCTCTGGTGCTAAAATTATTGATCTCACTCTGGTGTGCACGGTGATATGTAAAATGTGTAGCACAAATGCGGTTTTTTACATAGGCGCCCCAGCACATACATTTTTGTTTGTATGCTTGTGTATGTGAGGGTGGGGAGGCTCAAACATGTTTTTTTTTTGTTCTTTTTAAATGTTTTAATTATTATTTATTTGTTTTAACATATGATTTTATTGCCATCACATAGGGGACCAATAGCCTCCCACGTGATTACATATAGGTAATAGGTCCTCTCTGTGACAAGGGGGCCAGTGTGTGCAAGGAGAGGAGCAGCGTGTACAGCCAGGCTCCCTCACTTGCCGGCTCTGGTTGTCATTGAGGGCTCTGAATGTAATTGCCAGCTCCTTTGTTTACATTAGGGCCAGGAGCTGTCATTAGGCCCCGCCACTGGTTTAAAACAGAAATCCTCACCTCCGTCACAAACTCTGTTTTAGAACGTAAATTTAGTATAAACATTACCATTTATCTCATACTGTTCAGGCTTGTTTGCAATCTACTATATAATATTATAAACAACAGGTTGCGCTAAAATGACGGTAGGTAGATACATACAGCATGCATCCCATAAATACATGTAAATCATACGGTCCACATAAATATAAATGGTGTAGATGAAAGTAGAGATGTAGATGTATGTTCACAGATATAGGCCACCGTGTGATAGTTCAAATTCAGTAGTGATACCTCCACCTCACATCTAATAACTGCTTACCAGATGTAAGCGCATAAGCGCTTTGGCTGTACCCCAGCCCGGGTCCCCCCTGGGGATAAATACGACAATCTTGGGGTCCTGATGTAGCAGAGTTGGCTTGGGTGAACCACAGAGGTAGTGGAAAGGGCTAACCGGATCCGCCTCCCGGCGTTGGTAGGATAGCAGTCCAATAAGGTTCTTTACACCCCCAGGTAAACTCACCACGGCACCCAAAGAAAGAGAAGGTACTGATAGTGTGATACCGTTTCAGTGGATTTAATAAAATAAATGTATTGCACTTACATCAGATAAAAACAAGGGCGTCCAAGAACATTAAGCCGGCCGGCTGTAGACTTCAAAAACTCAATGGCAGTGACGTCAGCGCGTCTTCCCCGACGTACGTTTCATCTACCGAGACATAGTCATGACATACCTCTGTGGTTCACCCAAGCCAACTCTGCTACATCAGGACCCCAAGATTGTCGTATTTATCCCCAGGGGGGACCCGGGCTGGGGTACAGCCAAAGCGCTTATGCGCTTACATCTGGTAAGCAGTTATTAGATGTGAGGTGGAGGTATCACTACTGAATTTGAACTATCACACGGTGGCCTATATCTGTGAAGATACATCTACATCTCTACTTTCATCTACCCCATTTATGTTTATGTGGACTGTATGATTTACATGTATTTATGGGATGCATGCTGTATGTATCTACCTACCGTCATTTTAGCGCAACCTGTTGTTTATAATATAGTGTGTTTGTAGTACATGGTGCTTTTACATAGTCTAGCGCGGTGTTATCCTCCTTTGTATTGCAATCTACTATATAACCAATGCTTTTTCTGACATGGTCAGCAATGAATAAGTAAAGTTAGTTTATAGCAGTGGTTCTCAACTCCGGTCCTCGGGACCCCCTAACAGCCCAGATTTTAAGTATTACCTTGGGGAGATGCAGACTAGAATACTGCAATCACTGAGCAGCAAATTATATCACCTGTGATGTATTTCAGTTATCCTGCAAACCTGGCCTGTTAGTGGGTCCCGAGGACCGGAGTTGAGAACCACTGGTTTATAGTAAGGTAGACTGTAATCTAAAATAATGAGAGCACAGCATTATCTTCTAAACAGGCTACATTTGCATCACTGCCAATAGAAATGAAAAACAAATGGGGATTCAGTCCACATTTCATTATAGTGGACAGAACGATCAATATCCTAAAAATTTCTATAGGCCATTTTTGAAAAGGCATCCAGGTGGAAGTGTAAATATTTTGTGCTTTTACTGTAACATTTATAACCCAGTTTGTGTTATTTCCCAATTCCCACATTCTCCGAGTACAGGATATATACTCTACTGTGGCCTCTATGGCTCTTTTCTCTGGCATATCAGTATCTGTTATCACATATGTACTTGTTACAGCTAAAGTTATTATCTTCCACCAGTTTTAACTTTTTTTTTTACATTCAGTTACGGAAGCGGCAGATTTTTTTTAAGTTTTTTATTCTCGTGGGCGTATCTTTTAATATTATTATATGCTCTTTCAGATACCCTGTCAGAATTGCAGAGATGCGACTATTCTGTAATCGGGCAACCCAGGGAAGGTCGTTCCAGTCCATCAGCAGCCAGAACGATGGTTCAATCAGATATAAGATGGCGTGATTACCTGACCCCAGTGGAGAACAGCAGGCACATCCAGCAGATCATAGACAAATACACTAAAGACCTCCATGTGTCACTTGGGAGGAACTTGAGCTTTCATTGTAAGTAGACATTTATTTATATTCAGCTTGGGCAATGGGAAGATTGCTAGGCCCCATTTTTAATGCAGTTAAATGTATGTGAATTTGCATGCAAAGTACATGCCAAGAAAATATATCAAGGCAGTATGGTTTTGCATAGAGTAAGATATGGGTTAAACCCCCTGTTTTTTTATGTTTTCTTCTTTATTTCTGCTCACTTTCTCTTCCAGTGATGGTGTACACCAGGACAAATAGCCCCAGGGGATCACAGACCGCATTAAAAACACAGAGGTTAAAACCCCCTAACCACAATCTAAAACTAAACATAGAGCTGAGCCAGAAATGCACAGTTGTTTTCAGTTAAACAAGTCATCTGCCCTTCTGTTAAAGTGGGAGTGAACTCCCTTGGTTGACTTTTACCTATAAGTAAGCCTATAATAAGGCTTTCATATAATCACATACATATCTCCTAAACATGCTCTGTCTCCTACCCATGCCGTTCCTTCAGAGTCCTGTGGCATGAACAGTGACTTCCGCGTGCAAGCGTAGGAGTATTAATCGCGGCTCGTCCATGCAACAGACCGCAATGCGCTAACCTGGGAGGAAGACTGGGTGAAGATAGAAGACCTGTCAGCGATGACAATGCGCCACTGGAGAGCTTCATTTTAAGGTAAGTTTCACATAATATGCTTGTATGCGATGCATACTAGCACATTATACATTGCCTTGCAGGTTTTGTTTTGCTTCTTTAAAAAGGCTGTGGATTACAATATTCATACCCCTTGACATTTTCCACATTTTGTCATGTTACAAACAAAAATTTAAATATTTTTTAATGGTTTTTAACATCTTTTACAAATATGTGAAAAGTGTGGCGTGCATTTGTATTCAGCCCCCTTTACTCTGATACCCCTAACTAAAATCTAGTGGAACCAATTGCCTTCAGAATTCTCCTAATTAGTAAATAGAGTCCACCTGTGTGTAATTTAATCTCAGTATAAATACAGCTGTTCTGTGAAGCCCTCAGAGGTTTGTTAGAAAACCTTAGTGAACAAACCGCATCATGAAGGCCGAGGAACACACCAGACAGGTCAGAGATAAAGTTGTGGAGAAATTTAAAGCAGGGTTAGGTTAATAAAAAAAAATATCCCTTTAATGGTTAAAAAAAAACCCCAAGCTTTGAGCATCTCACGAAGCACTGATCAATCCATCATCCGAAAATGGAAAGAGAATGGCACAACTGCAAACCTACCAAGACATGGCCGTCCACCTAAACTGACAGGCCGGGCAAGGAGAACATTAATCAGAGAAGCAGCCAAGAGGCCCATGGTAACTCTGGAGGAGCTACAGAGATCCACAGCTCACGGGGGAGAATCTGTCCAAATCTGGCCTTTATGGAAGAGTGGCAAGAAGAAAGCTACTGTTGAAAGAAAGCAATCAGAGGTCCCATTTGCAGTTTGGGAGAAGCCATGTGGGGGACACAGCAAACATGTGGAAGAAGGTGCTCTGGTCAGATGAGACCAACTTTGAACGTTTTGGCCTAAAAGCAAAATGCTATGTATGGAGGAAAACTAACACTGCACATCACCCTGAACACACCACCCCCACTGTGAAACATGGTGGTGGCAGCATCATGTTGTGGGAATGCTTTTCTTCAGCAGGGACAGGGAAGCTGGTCAGAGTTAATGGGAAGATGGATGGAGCCAAATACAGGGCAATCTTAGAAGAAAACCTGTTAGAGTCTGCAAAAGACTAAAGACTGAGACAGAGGATCACCTTCCAGCAGGATAACGACTCTAAACATACAGCCAGAGCTACAATGCAATCAGGGGCGGAATTATAGGGGTCGCAGGGGTCGCAATGGCGACTGGGCCCTTCAGTTCTGTGCGTCCGGGGGGCCTGCCTACCCGTCCGCTATTGGCGTCCGCAGCGCCGCCAGCGGTAACGCTGGGGACGCTGGGGATATTAAGGCGGGGACTAACGTAACATCGAGACCGACATACAAATCTCAGCAATAGGACGACCTTCCACTAGGAGACAGAGTCAGAAATCAGAAAACGTCTGAGATTGTCCAAAAGAAGATTCTAACGGGACATAAACCGAGGTAGGTAGAAGGGTAATTGAGACTGGTCGAAGGGACAGGGACGACTTCTTTTCGTAAGGGTGTTGTACTACGACGGTGGTGGTACAAAGTGTCACCCCCACCACACAAGTCCCACTACACGTCACAATCAAAAGGAGGT
>BLSH010199588.1:272054-286857 GCA_018402905.1 Glandirana rugosa | reverse complement strand
ACCTCTGCGTCATTTCTGATCATCGCTATAAACAAGAAAAGAGCGACAATTTTGCAGAAAAAACAATAGTTCTTACTTTTTGCTAAAATCCAAAAAATATATAAAAAACATTTTTTTCATCGGTTTTGGCCGATTTATATTCCTCCTCATATTTTTGGTAAAAAAGAAATCAGAATCGGCGTATACTGACTGGTTTGCGCAAAAGTTACTGCGTTTACGAATGATGAGAATTAATTAATGGGGTTTTTATTTTTATACTAGTAATAGCAGTGATCTGCGATTTTTAGCGGTACTGCGATATTGCGGCGGACATGTCTGACCATTTTGACACTTTTTTGGGACCATTGACATTTATACAGCGATCAGTGCTATGAAAATGCATTGATTACTGTGTAAATGTCACTAGCAGGGAAGGGGTTGACCTGGGAGTGGGGGCGCTCTAAAGGTTAACTTTGTTCCCTGTGTGTGTTACTAAATGTGTGGGGGCTGGGCTGGCAGGGGGAGGGGAGTGATCATGGCTCCCATATACTGCGATCACATCCCTTCCCCCTCTGTTAGAACATAGAGACGTGTGTTTACACACACAGACCTCTGTCCTGTCACTGCGGGGGAGCGATTGCGGGTAGCTGGCGGAGATCGAGTTCTCCCCACCCTACCCGCTCCCTGGCTCCCCCAGAACACAGCGAGGTCACAATTTCACAGCCCCTGTTAGATGACAGTGGTTTGTGATATTGAGCCACTTTGCCATCACCAATCCATATTCTTAATAAAAAAATATTGTAACACACAGTGAATAGCTCCACTGAGAGACAGAAATGGATCTCTGAAATAACAGTAGAACAACACATGGGGGCGCCACTAAGTGCAGTATTAAAAAAACAACTTTAATAAGGCAGCCAATTATAAACTCCCATAAATCCACAAAAGGAATGCTTATCAATACAGTAGTATCTGTGGAAGGATCGGCCACACTCAAGCAGCAGCTAACAGCAAGGATGGATGAGCTGGAGAGCCACACATCGGTTGGAGTAGGAAGTTATCAGAAACCCCCATGGTATGCAGAACCAGAAGTGACGTTGGCATTGGTTGTTGACTAGGTAACACGTTTCGGAGCGCCATTCAGCTCCTTTGTCTAACTTGAAAGGCCATGGATAGTGACGCTAATATTTATAGGTGAAGAATTTGCAAAACCAATGCAGAGGGGGGCTATCCCAGCACTAGGGGAAAGGAGGAAGTGCTGCCTATAACCACCAAAACCTCCCTACAGGTGTGGAGGTTCCTGAACCATCCCTCAGTTTACTGCTCTAAAACCAGAGCCATACATTTCCCTCTTGTGACACCAGAACTTCTCATTCCCATACTTGTCATTTACAAAATGGAGAAATCATTCAGTGGATTGATGATCTCTTCTCAGGCAGGAGGTCCAGCAGGAAGGAGGAATTGATGACAACATTTGGACTTCCAGACACTCAATACTTTAAACTGCTCTTTCTATCTTCATCCCCGCATCCGATAACCCATATACAGTACATCCAAAGGCGTGGTAATTCTATACCATATCACCAAACCCCACCAAGGGCATTTCTCTCATTTATAATCTCCTTCAGAACAAGTTGATCTTCACCAAAATGAACCCTATAATGAAATGAGAGAGAGGTCTCCATCAACCCTTCACTATCCTCCAATGGGTAAAAGATCCCCAGTACACTTCTTCTAAATCGCATTGTGACAACCACTGGGAGATTGCCCAAAAACTAGGAACACAATGGTATCCTACCCTGGTATCCAACCCTCACCACTTATCCCAGTTTTTATCCTCCAATTCCTCCTTCTGCTGGTGGGATTGTGGCCACACGGGAAATGGATTTCATCATTTTTGGACCTGTAAAAATCTGTGCAATTTCTGGTGGAAGATTTTCAAATCCTCTCCGATGTCTCAGGCATTCTGACGCCCCCAAATCCTGCTCTAGGAATACTAAACATAAGAACGGATGACTTTCCCCCTTCGTACCGCACGGTAATAGCCAATATCTGATTATCCACAAAACTCATCATCACGAGGCATGAGAAAAAG
Source organism: Glandirana rugosa (assembly GCA_018402905.1). Lineage (NCBI taxonomy): Eukaryota > Metazoa > Chordata > Amphibia > Anura > Ranidae > Glandirana > Glandirana rugosa. The sequence goes on along the minus strand of BLSH010199588.1, from coordinate 284,783 downwards.
GAGATGGCACCTAATCTGTCCGAAGGCATTGCCCTGACTCAGTTACACTATTCATAGGAAAACATGTTTGCCCTTAGATCCGATTCCTTCCCTGCTTTTGAGAAATCTTGGAAACCATGGGCGCTGTGGTCTGCTAAATAACCTGTAGATGATACGGATTTGGATATTCAATGCTGTTGATGGGTTGAAGGAATTGATTTCTGACTCCTTGTCATGTTCTTCATTTTCTGTTGTTTCCTTTCTTCTCCTGAGTTACAATGGCAGTGCCCGGCGTGGCCGATGTGCCTTTTGACTCATTTACCAGATTGTTATCACTTTATTACAATAAACAATCAAAATTTAGTGAAATTAAAAAAAACACAATTTCCAAATTTCCTAGGAAAGATCTCAAAGTTTATGATGGAGACAGAAAATATCATAAATCCTTTATTGGCAATGACTCAGAACTACGACTGAGGCAAGAAAGCCAAAAACAAAGTGAATGTTTGATTGATTGATGGGTATATAGATTTATAACACTGAGATAGAGGACACAGATATGAAAATTAACCAACAGACTTTCTGAAGAAATGATGAACCTCCCCATAAATGAGTCCCCCTGGTTTCAGCACTGAGGAATGGGACTATTGTAAAGAACGAGCCCATTTTCTTAGGAAACCTTTTATTATATCCGATACAGAAAGACAAACATCTTTATTCTTAAAATGTTTGCTTTCATATTTATTTTTTCTTGTTATATTATTTTCATCAGAAGGACATCCCTGCCTTCCATGACCACATGGAATGAAATGCATCCCAATCACTAGACAATGATATTACTGGCAGAGTACATGTAGTGCTCCTCCTGTAGGAGCCGCAGGAATATTGTCCAGGGCTTCCCCACAAACTATTCTAGGGGTGTTGTTCTTATTTTTGGAGAACTTGGATAGGCATTAGGGAATTGTATAGTAACTCCAAAACCAGGAAATATGCAAGCTGAGGACTGAGTATTCTCTTTGGAAAAGCGATAATAAAGTCTGTGCTTCCAGCAAACAGTGGACTTTAGCTTTGAAGTAGTAGTAGTAGTATTTGTAGTAGTAGTAGTAGTAGTATTAGTAGTAGTAGTAGTACAATTAGTAGTAGTAGTATTAGTAGTAGTAGTAGTAGTATTAGTATTATTAGTAGTAGTAGTAGTACTAGTAGTAGTAATAGTAGTAGTAGTAGTAGTAGTAGTAGTAGTAGTAGTAGTAACTTCAAACTCCTTACTTTAGAGCCACAAGAGTTCCATTTACAGAGGTGCACTAAGCTCTTCAGGACACCAAAGGGTGCCCCCTTTAAACAGACCCACAGCTGACTTTCTAGCACCAGAGGGGTGGCAGCAGCCCAAAAAAAACCCAAGATCTCCCATTAGCATCTCTATTCACACAAGGTTCAAGGAGAGCTGGTTACCTCCTTCCAACTTCCAAAGGACACCTTACTCCGGTGATACCAGACTGGACCTTCAGTGGACAGCCTCCCTCAGTCAGCTCTCTCTTTAGCTTCAGGGTCTCAGCATTCAGGCCCCTAGGTTGCCCACCTGAGGCCTCGCAATGAAAGGAATGTGGCAACAATGTAACATGAGACACCTTAGACAATTACTGTGCTACGGTCATAATACATAACAGCTGCTGACACTGCAATCTGACAAAATTGTGTAAGTGGTAAATCCCAATAGAGTGCAGCGTTAAATACAAAGCATATAAATCATAGAGGGTACAAGTGAGTAAACACATCAATATATACTCAGCTGTGTATATGAGGTCACATTAACCAGTTGCCGACCGCCCACCATGGATTGATGGTGGCAACATGGCTCTCCTGCGCGAATCGCCGTAACCTGGCGGCAGGGGAAGAAGCGAGTATTGTGGGCGTGCGCGTGCTGCCAGAGGCGGGCTCACATGCTAGCAGGGGAGCCAATCAGCTGGTGGGGAGGACTCGATGTCCGCCTGCCATCCGCAATCTCTCCAGAGAGAGGCAGAACGGGGATCTGCCAGTGTAAACAAAGCAGATCCCTGTTCTTTCATGGGAGATGAGTGATTTGTTCCCAGTGATCAGGAGCAGCGATCTCTCTCCTCCTCCAGTCAGCCCAGCCCCCATACAGTTAGAAACACCTCCCAGGGAACACATTTAACCCCTTCACCACCAGTAGTGTTAACTCCTTCCCTGCCAGTGACCTTTATGCAATAATCAGTGGTTATTTTTAGCTCTGATCGCTGTATAAATATCACTGTCAAAAGTGTCAAAAGTGTCCGACATGTCCGCCGCAATACCGCAGTCCCGCTAAAAATCGCAGATTTACTAGTAAAAAAAATAATAAAAATGCAATAATCTGTCCCCTATTTTGTAAACGCTATAACTTTTATACAAACCAATCAATATACGCTTTTTGCAATTTTTTTTACCAAAAATATGTAGAAGAATATATATCGGCCTAAACTGATGAAGAAATTTGTTTATTTACAGTTTTTTGGATATTTATTATAGCATAAAGTAAAAAATATTGTTTTCTTTCAAAATTGCCGCTCGTTTTTTGTTTATAGCACAAAAGATAAAAACCGTAGAGATGATCAAACACCACCAAAAGGAAGAACTATTTCTGGGAAAAAAGGACATAAATTTAGTTTGGGTACAACGTCGCACGACAGCTCAATTGTCAGTTAAAGTGACGCAGTGCCGAATCGCAAAAAATGGCCTGGTCATTAAGGGGGAAAATCTTCCGGGGCTGAAGTGGTTAAAAGCAGCCACTGTGTAACAAGATGGTAGAGGAAGGGTTAAAAGAACAAAAACCCAACATGGAGGAAACCACTGTCCACTAATAGAGTCACCGGGCGATGGGCATCGCCACCCAGAGGGGAGAGTAGGAAAGTGTGGGCTCTACTGCCAGTGGCAAAGAGTTGACCACACATAGAGATGGAAGCAGTGGGCAATGATCCGGGAAGCAGTCACTGAGGAAATGTCACCACGATATTCCACAACTTCCATCCCGTGGGTCGGATCTTGGACTCCATAGTTCATAAAAAACAGAAGGCTTCTATTGGTAACGTCTCATCTTCCTTTTCAGTCAGCCGCATATAAGAACGATGCAGAGCCGCTGAGAAGGCCGCATGTGCCAAGGCAAAGAGTCCGACCCCCACCAGCCCTTTCCAGATTGAGGGCGCTGCCAAGAGGGCTATCTAACGGGAGTTTATATGCACCCAGCATCATTCTGGGTTAGATAGCCCTCTTGGCAGCTCATCTTCGGCACACTGCACCAGGGATTTTGGGGCATGGCTCTCTGCACAATTATGAGTCAATTAACCCCTTGCTTACCGGGCACTGAAACCCCCCTCCTGCTCAGGTCAATTTTCAGCTTTCAGCGCTGTTGCATTTTGAATGACAATTGCGCTGGCATGGTACACTGTACCCAAATGAAATTGTTATCATTTTTTTTCACATAAATAGAGCTTTCTTTTGGTGGTATTTAATCCCTGCTGGGTTTTTTTATTTTTTCCTAGATTTGAAAATTTTGAAAAAAAAAAAAACAGTTTTATAGTTTGCTAAAAAATTTTGAAAACAGGTAATTTTTCTTCTTTATTGATGTAGGCTGATGAGACAGCACTGCTGGGTACTAATAAGCTGCACTAGGCACTGAGAGGTGGCACTGATGGGCACTGAGAGGTGGCACTGGTGGGCAATGATAAGGGGCACTGATAATATGACACTAATGGCTACTGATAGGTGGCACTGGTGGGCACTGATGGGAACTGGGTGGGTGGCACTTGTGGGTGGCAATGATGCATGGCACTGATGGGTGGCACTGACGGGCAGCGCTGAAGGACACTGATGGGTGGCACTGAAAGGCACCAATGGGTGGCACTAACAAGCAGCACTGATAGGTGGCACTGATGGGTGACACGGATGGGCACTGATGGGCACTGATAAGGTGGCACTGATGGCCACTGATATGTGGCACTGGAGGCACTGATGAGTTGGCACTTTTGGGCACTGGTTGTTGGCACTTGTGGGTGGTACTGATGGCTGACACTGATGGGTAGCACTGGTGTGCGGCGCTAAAGTGTACTGATGGGTGGCACTGAAAGGCACCGATGGGTGGCACTGATAAACAGCACTGATAGGTGGCACAGATAGGCACGGGTTGGCAGCACTGGTGGCCATTGATAGGTGGCACTGGTAGGCACTAATAGGTGGCACTCATGGGCACTGGTAGGCTGCACTGATTTGTAAATGTAGGTGGCATTGGTGGGCACTAGTAGATGGCACTTGAGGGCCCGCACACAGAGGGGCTGTCGGCGTGAAGGGAAAAAAAAAGCTGATCACCGACCTTTTGTTTACATCACGTGATCAGTTGTCATTGGCTGATAGCTGATCACGTGGTAAGGGGCCAGGACCGGCCCCTTACACCGATCTGTGATCAGCCGTGTCTCATAGACTCAGTGATCACAGAGCGTGCCGCACAGGAGCCCTCAGGTGGCTCATGCATGGGATGACGTCCATGGATGTCGTCCTGGCAATTCAGGTCCATAGCTGTAGCTGTGGTTTGGCTATAGCGCGGACCTCAAGAGGTTAAGGTGATCACTTTGGGAGTTTCTTTTTCTTAGATCTATTTAGCACTTAGTCTTCACCGGTGCTTTTCCCCCAGCGGTTTGTATGGTTGTTTCCATACAATACAATCACACTTGCTTTTTGTTCTTTTCTACTTTTTCCACATTGGGGTTCCATTCAATTTCCCCTCTGATAGTAATATCACTATACAGCTATAGCTACATACATTTTACTTTATTATATAGAGTTTGGAGCTCCCACTACATCACAGGTGTCAAACTGGTGGCCCTCCATCTGTAGCAAAACTACAATTCCCATGAGGCATTGCAAGGCTGACAGTTACAAGCATGACTCCCAGAGGCAGAGGCATGATGGGACTTGTAGTTCTGCAACAGCTGGAGGGCTGCCAGTTTGACACCCCTGCACTACATGGAAACTCTTCAATCTTCTTTCATTCCTTTTATCTTTTCTGGGGACCACATGTGTTCTCCATGGTCCTCCATCTCCACAGCTCCCGGGATAGACATTCCAGGCAGCCCTCAGCTTGCAGTATCTCATGATTTCCATGCTAGCCGATATGAGAGGATTTTGGGGATGTTCAGTTTTTTCCTCCCACTCATAGAGGTTGATTTACTAAGACTGCAGGGTGCAAAATCTGGTGCAACTCTACATAGAGACCAATCAGCATCCAGTTTTGTTGTCAAAGCTTAAATTGAACAAGCTGAAGTTAGATGCCAATTGGCTATCATGCAGAGCTGCACCAGATTTTGCACTGTCCAGTGTTAGTAAATCAGCCCTATATTCTCTCCCTAATGTTTGGATTTAATATTGGATCATATTGGTTATTTATATCTTTTTCCAGATTATTGATGCATCCGCTGCTGAGGAAGTGGAGCAAATCTACTAAACTCGTCGAGCTTATCTGCATGTATATTTATATTTATAGATGGTTCAACAAATCATAGTAAGACCAGACTGCAGTACTTTGTTATTTCATTGACCTTATGATATGGAGGACCATCGCTTATACCTCATAATGCAATGTACTACGCTGGCATTTTATGTATATATGTATCACAATACGGTATCGATATTTACTATGCATGTACAAGCTGTAATGTGCCATGCCATGCCATAAATAAACATACTCTTCACATATTTACAAATCTTCTAGTCATGTCACACCCCCATGTTTTGCATATAGATATAGGGATGGAGGCGTATATATTCCCATACATTTCATTTAAAGCTCAAAAACATCCCCTCCCAGTTTGGGAAGGAATTCCAGTTTTGGTCCAGGTGAAGGAATTGCAAAGCCAATGCAGAGAGGGGGCTATCCTGGCACTAGGGAAAGGTGGAAGTGCTGCCTATAACCACCAAAACCCCCCTACAGGTGTGGAGGTCCCTGAACCATCCCTCAGTTTACTGCTCTTAAAACAAAGCCATACGTTTCCCTCTTGTGACACCAGAACTTCTCATTCCCATACTTGTCATTTACAAAGTGGAGAAATCATTCAGTGGGTTGATGATCTCTTCTCAGGCAGGAGGTCCAGCAGGAAGGAGGAATTGATGACAACATTTGGACTTCCAGACACTCAGTACCTTAACCTGCTCTTTCTTTTTTTTCCCAAAAGAGTTTTTATTGAGTTTTCAAGTCATACATGTTACAGAAGTGAAGAAGATTAATTAAGCAGTCATTTCGTAGCAAAAATATGTGGCTTAACAAGGGTAGGCTGAGCCTATTTGGCAATATTTATGTGTGGGCGAGCTCGGCCTAGGTCGAGCTCCTCCACTTAGCCAAGAAAAAACCTGCGGGTTGGCCCGGTGTCGTCCCCCAGGCACCCCTAATGGGGACATACCTGTGTCCTAGGGGGGTCCACATGGCCGCCCCCCAGTGGCTCGTCCTATTTCCCGTATGAGATATTGGGAGTTGGTATAGTAGAGTGAGGTAAGGTATAATGAGAGGAATATAACATTTTGATATTATCACAACCGATAGTGCAGTAATCAGAGCAGACTTGTATATAGCCTATTTGGTATCCACCTGAGGCTAATCTCCAGCTGGCAGTGTCTGGTAGGCCGCGACGAGTGGATAAGAGGTTAGGGTATGGTGTTTACCCTCCCCGTACTACTGCTGAAATTGGTGTTATAAGATTCGTTTAGATTACGTTAGCTTGTTGGCTCTTGGATCTGCGAGCCAGTACTGCCATCTTTCATAAAATTTTACTGATGTCATATGTGCTTTGGAGTAAAGAAATTACATTAGCAGCTGATCGTTTAGTATTACTATCGTTTGTTGTACTGTTGGGGGGGCTGCTTCTTTCCACTTTCTGGTTATGGAGAGGCGTGCTGCAGCTAGGATGTGGGTGATAGTTGGGTGGAGCTTTGGGTTCCACTCGTCAAGGCCCAGACCAAACAAAGCCAGCTGTGGGGTGATGACATTGGATTGTCCAGTTACGTCCTTGATGAGATCTGATATGTTGTTCCAAAAGTGTGAGATATGTGGGCATTCCCATAGGATATGATAGGTATGGCCTTCTTGTTTACAGTTCCTCCAGCAGTCCCTGGTGCTGGAGGGGTATATCCGGGCAAGCTTCACAGGGGTATAGTGCCAGCAATGTAAGATTTTCAAAAGTGTTTCCCAGTGGGAGATGTTCCTCGAGAATTTTGAGGGGGCTAGTAAGGCTTTCTGCCATTTAGCAAGAGGGAATGATTGTTTCAAGACGTTTTCCCAGTGTAGTATGGGTGTAGATTTATTTTTGTTTTTCTGTAGCGTCAGGATGCTGTATAAGGCTGATATACTTCTTTTTTTGTTGCTGGTGGAGTTGAGAAAGGATATAATCTCTGTTGTGGGATCTTCCATAGGGGTGATGAAAGCCAGGGTATGTCTAACTCTAAGGTATGCATAGAAGTCCCCGTTCGGAATGTTGTAGGATTCCTTTAGTTGAATAAAAGGTAACAACTTATGTTGCTGAAATAGTTGACCTATTGTTTTGATACCCAGCGTGGACCATTTCTGTAATGGTAAGTCCGGTGTGATTAGAGCAAGAGCTGAGAGTGGTAGATGTTGCAGAGTTTGAGCGTGTAGGCTTGCTGATGTCTGTCTCACCGACTTCCACACTGTGATTGTTGCGTTCACCGTGGGTAGGAATGAGTGAGGAGGATGATAGCCCAACCAGACTGCTGCTAACAATTGTTGAGGGTCGTTTGTGAGAGAGACCTTTTCGATTTCCATCCATCTCTGCGGCTCATTTGAACTCCATATCACTTTGGTCTGGGCTAAAATGGTCGCCTTGTAGTAGACTCTCAGGTCTGGGACTCCTGGTCCACAGTGGGATTTCGGTGTTCTGAGTAGAGTTGCTTTAATCCGTGGTTTACGAGAGGCCCAGATAAATTTGTTGACTATGGCTTGAAGTCTCGTTAGATCCTTTTGGAGAATTGTGACAGGAAGGGTTCTAAAGAGATAGAGTATATGGGGTATCAGGAACATTTTAGCAAGGGCTATTCTCCCTGCCCAAGATGCTGGGGTGTTTAAGAGGGATTTTGAGATGTCTTGTAGTTTTTGCTGTAAGGAAGACATATTTATACGCAGGATCATGTCACTAGGGGTTGCCAATTGGATGCCTAAATAATGCAGTGAGGATTCTGGAGCCCAGGAGAACGGGGAAGAGTTTGAGATAGATGTCCTGAGTTGTGGGGGTATTGCGATTCCTAACATGGAAGTTTTAGAGTGATTTACTTTGTACATTGATATCTGGCCGAATTTGTTGAGAAGGTCGCATAGGGCGGGCAGGGACGTGAGGGGATCAGTGATGCAGACTATTATGTCATCCGCGTAGAGTCCTATTTTTTGTTTGTTTCCCCTGATTTCTAGACCCTGAATGTTGGTATGCTCCCTGATTGCTTGGGCCAGTGGTTCTACGATAAGGGCGAAAATCAGTGGGGATAGAGGGCAGCCCTGTCTTGTCCCGTTGGTGATAGGGAAAGGTGATGACAGGAGCCCTGATGTCAGTACCCTGGCTTTTGGGGTGGAATATAAGCTCATTATTGCGTCCAGGAAGGAGCCCTGGAATCCGAACTTTCGCAGAGCTAGGGACAGGTATGACCAGTCCGCCCTGTCGAACGCCTTCTCCGCTTCTAAGGAGATCAGCAGAGAAGGCGCCCGACAGTGTTCAGCCCAGGCAATGATGTCCAAAAATCTGCGAGTGGCATCTGATGCTTGCCTACGCGGTATAAAGCCCACCTGGTCCGGGTGGACCAGCCTGGGGATATATTTGGCAAGGCGGGTGGCTAATAATTTAGTGTATATCTTGAGGTCAACATTTAGTAGTGAGATTGGTCTGTAATTCGCTGGGTTTTGCGGGTCCTTGCCTGTTTTATGTATAGTGATGATGGTTGATTCCAGTGTTTCGGAAGGTATTTCCCCTGTCTCTAAAAAGTAGTTCAGGGTGTCATAGAGGTGAGGGGTTAGCTGGTCTAGGAAGATTTTGTAATATTCATTCCCATATCCATCAGGACCAGGGGCCTTGTGGATGGGTAGTTTTTTGATTGTTTGTTTGATCTCATTGTGTGTGAAGGGTTCCGATAAGGCTTTCAAATGTGTGGAAGAGACAGTGGGGAGTTGTAGAGGGTCCAGGAAGTCGCTTATTTGTTGCGGTGTGGGCTTGGGCTCTTCAGGGTTTTGTCTTAAGTTGTATAATTTAGAGTAGAAATCACTAAAGCAGTCCGCTATGTCTTTAGGGTTTATTAATTTTCGTCCCTGGGAGTCAACTAGGGATTCAATTTTGTTTTGTGTGGCTCGTCTTTTATATTGTTGCGCTAGGAATTTTCCTGGTCTGTTCCCCTGGGAATACCAGGTGAGGCGTAGTCTTCTAATGTAGAAGTCATGACTTTTTTGGAGGAGGGAGCTTAGTTCCTTCCTAATATTGTTCAGTTTTGTGAGTGTGTCGTTTTTGGGATTTATTTTATGTATATTTTCCAGGGCTCTAATTTGCGCTAAGAGTCCCTCTATGGCTTTATTCCTCTTTTTTTCTCCTGGGCTCCTATTTTCAGGAAGAGGCCTCTGAGTGTGGCTTTGTGGGCATTCCACAGCGTGGTGGGACTAGTGACCGATCCTGCATTAGTATCAAAAAACGAACGGATTGCAGACCTGACCTGTTCCTGGTTCTCCTTAGTATTTAGTAAGGCTGGGTTTAGTCGCCATGGGTGTTTGGGAGTTGAGTAGCAGAGATATTGATACAGGGGCATGATCCGACCAGGTGATACTACCTATATGTGCCTTTGTTATTTTTTGTAGGAATACCTTGGAGGTCAGGAACAGGTCAATTCTGGAATAAGACTTTTGCGAGGGTGAATAGAAAGAGTAATCCCTTTCAGCGCCATGTATGCACCTCCAGGGATCATGCAGATCCTCCTGTGAGATGAGTGATGATAAGGCCGTGGATCTTCTCCTTCTCTTGTTGGAGGAGTCCAAGAGGGGGTCAATGACCTCGTTGAAGTCCCCACAGAGAATGAGATGGTCCCTGGAGAGGTGTTGTAATTGATGTATGACTGATCTGTAAAAACGTTTTTGGTGTGAATTTGGGGCGTACATATTAGCAATGACCACTGGTTGGTTGTTGATGAAGGCAGATAATATGATATATCTGCCATCAGGGTCTTGATCCAAATGGGTAAGTCTGAATGCTACTGAGGCATTAATCGCAATCATGACTCCGCTCTTTTTGCGGTCTGAGCTTGCAAAGAAGCATGTAGGAAATTGCCTGTTTGAGCACTTAGGGGGGTTGGTTTTCGCGAAGTGTGTTTCCTGGACGCACAGGACATCCGCTTTCAGGCGTTTGGCTTCACGCCATAGAAGTGAACGTTTGAAGGGGCTGTTTAGTCCCTTTGCATTCAGGGAAACTATTGTGATGGACATTTTGCTTAGGGATGGAGTTGAAATAGTTGATTTCTCTATATATATTGCCCTTGAATAGTGTACAGTAAGTACAAGAAGGTCGTTCCCTGTTTAGGAGACCCCACAAACGTGCGAGGGCCGAAGCAGTCGCAGGAATGTGGTGTTCGTGCACTAGAATAGGTGGGTTGCTGTTGCATTAAAAGATCAAACAGAAGGAAAGAGTAACGGTAAGTTAGGTTGTGCAACTTATTAACAATAGTAAGATGAGTGATATTAACTGGCAATCAAACAAACTTAAACCAGTGTAGTTAACAATCACTATTCAGGTTAGCGTGCCTGGCACACTTTGTTCCTTGGGGGTGTGTGGAGTATCGAGTCTGACTCTCACGCTCCTGTGCTGATACAGGAGTGCTGATAAGATGTTTGTCCAGCCAGCAGGTGCTCTCTCTGGTGGGAGAGGTGTGGGACTTTTTACACATTCGTTAAGTATTCAATCTGGATGCCCAGGGGTTTTGCATTTTGGGGTTAGGACCCCTTTTTGGAGTGGGAGGAGGTTCCTGAGTGCTGAAGCCCCAATTATTGAGGAGCTTGACGCCCTCTTTCGGGGTGAGGACTGAGACCTGTTGATTGTTGTGCGTAATCAGCAGCTTTGTGGGGTATCCCCATTTATAGGGAATTTTCTGTTCCATAAGTGTCGCTGTGACTTGGGAGAAAAGTCTTGTGTGCTTGCGAGGTGGCAGGGGAGATATCATTAAAAAGCAGTATCTTGCTGAAGGGCTCTGGCATTGTGCGCAGGGTTCTCGCCGCCTTCATGATGTCATCTTTGACATGAAAATAGTGCAGTCTCGCTAGAATGTCTCTAGGTACTGATGCGGGTAGGTGCTGAGGCTTATGTAACCTATGGGCCCGGTCAATGAGGATATCCTTTGTGGTGAGTGTGGGTATAAGCTTCCTGAAAAGTTGCTGCAGATAGGGAATAATTTCAGGGGAGGCTAAGGATTCAGAGACCCCCCTGATTTTTATATTTTGCCTGCGCGACCGGTCCTCTAGGTCAGCGACCTTCAGGCGCAGCATTTGTATTGTGGCTGCTTGGTCATCTTGAATGTCTACCATCCTGTTATGGGCTTTGGTAGCCTCCTCCAAGTGCTGCTCTATGTGAGTTGTGCGGTCTTCTAATATGGAGACCTCCCCTTGTAACTGTGTAATGGAGGATTTAAGCTCCTTATGAAGGTCTGCTTATAAGGCCAAGAGCATGGTCTTAATTGCGTGCTCCGAGGCAGGGCTGTCAGATGTGGGGAAAGCTGCCAGTGAAGGCATGGCGGTTTCTCCTGTTGTGGGACTACAGGTCCCAGCGCCATATTGTTTCTTTGTAGGTGGCTGTTTGTTAGGAGAGTGCAGAGGGAACTCTGCTAATCTCTTACCTCTGTCTCCAGAGTTCAATGGATATTCTTGGTCTGGAGCAGGTGTGTCATCCATCTCATTGGCAGCGTTTCCCAGCAAAGGAGTCGAGTGATCCGCCCGCCCTTCGCCTGCTCCGTTCTGCAGAGCGGCGCCATTGCTCTGTGTAGGCCTCATGTAAAAGTCGAGCTTTCGGGAGCCGTTCACCAGCTTGTCTTTCTTGGGCATATTCCGGATGAGTCCCGGCAGGTTCCCCTCTGTATTGGAGGGGGATTGAGTGCTGTGGTAAGGCTGGAAATGCTGATCAGCGGAGCGGAGAGGAAGAGCTCAGTGATCAAGCGGCCATCTCCTCTCGCGGCCCGGACACGCCCCCTAACCTGCTCTTTCTATCTTCATCCCTGCATCCGATAACCCACATACAGTACATCCAAAGGCGTGGTAATTCTATACCAAATCACCAAACCCCACCAAGGGCATTTCTCACATTTATAATCTCCTTCAGAACAAGTTGATCTTCACCAAACCAAACCCTATAATGAAATGAGAAGTAAAGTAATATCCCAAACCAAACCACTTCTAGTTGAACAAGACTTCCTCTAATATTTACACTCTTTACGGGAACCACCCCAAACCACTAAACCATATCTTAATGGTGCGGAAACCTACATGACATACACCCAATAGCCTACGTCCCTACTTCTATCTTTCTCGTCCAATCCCCCGCACAGGCCCGGCGCTCTCCTCTACCGGCGAACTAGTGACTCGAGAAGGAGAGGCGAGGCGACTAGTCGTAAAGGTCGGAATGGTGTCGTGAGTTAGGGGGAGGTTATGTCTCCCCTTGGACGGCCCTGAGTAGGCCTTATACGGGTTCTTTC
>BLSH010199588.1:233793-245897 GCA_018402905.1 Glandirana rugosa | reverse complement strand
ACAATCGTTTCGTTAGACAGAGTTTAATCTGCAATCTCCAACTCTAAGCAGCAGTATTTGAAATCTCAAATTCCCCCAACAATCTGATCGTTGAGCACGATCGTAGCGATCGTTGTTCTATGCAGAGCTTGATCTGCAACTCAAAGCAGCGGTATGTAAAATCTCTAATTTCTTCTATCTGTCCTCAGAGCAACAGCACAGACAGCAGTAGTAAAGTAATCTATCTCAGGATGCAGGATCAGGTCTTAAAATGTCTCAAATCTCTCCCTCAAGCTTTCAGCTTCCTTTCCCTACACTAACCCAAGGAGCATGTGACTGCAGCACTGTGACTCCAGCTTATAAAGAGGCTGGGTCACATGATGCACCGGCCAATCACAGCCATGCCATTAGTAGGCATGGCTGTGATAGCTTCTAAGGGCAAATCAGTGAAACGCTTGTTGATTGGCTGCCCTGCAGCTTCTCAACACGTGGAGTAAAATAGCAGAACCCCGGACCGAACCCGAACGATTTTTGAAAATTACAGTCCGGGTTCGCTCAACACTAGTTACAATGCATGTATGGCAGCTTTCTCCCAAGAGCGGCCTTGCACCACTCTGCCTGTTCAGGTGCCAACCACAGCATCCCTGTGTATGCAAAGAATAATGTACACTATAGTGCATTACCAGGACATACTGCACTGCTTTAATAAAGTCATTGTACTGACAGCAAACTTTACTGCGATAAAGCAACACATCGTTTACTTGTCCTGGTATTGCACCATAGTGTGCTTTATTTTTTGCATATATGGGGTTCCCTGTGGTTGGTAGCAGACCAAGTTACTATAACCACAGTGTTGCTTTTTCAGCAAAGTTATTGTAAATATCCAGCAGATAACAAGCATAAGTTGAAGAGGTAACATTTTTTGGTAGGTAAATGGTATGTGCTTTGTCTTGGTGATGGTACACAGAAATTGGTGCAAACAGCTTGCAGTGGATCTGCACAAATTTATCACAGTACAGTTTTATTTGATTTCTTTTGTGTGAAATGTATGTTTTGTGCGTATTATTTATTGTACTAGCACTTTTGAATGTACATATATTAATAATTAATATCATCTATCACACTATATAGCACGTTATTGTGGTACACACTGCTGTAGACAGGAGAAGGGGGGACAGTAGGAAGGGGAGGGGGGCACCAAAATGCACCTTCGCCTAAGTAGACAAAAATCCTTGCACCGGCCCTGCTTACAGGGTGTTTGTCCCGTTGCAATCAGGGAAAAAGATGTTGGCCACTTAAAATGCAAATTAATCACTTAAAGTATTGTTTTTCTCCTAGGGCTGTATTGTCCAGAACCCCACCAGGTACAGCAATTTAGGAATGTTGTGTGGAAGTTTAATGTTTTGTGAGCAGTGCTAGGAGTGTGTGTGGCTGTGTTGAGAAATGTTTTATTGCTGTTGTAAAGGTTATTCTGATAAAGCTTCCTGTATTTATACAGTGACAATAAAGTATCTTATCTTATCCTTATCTTTTCTGTTCTTTCTTCCGACAATTGAAAAAGCCGCTCTCTATGTCAGCCATATCGTTATCTACATTTGTCTTGGTTTTTGGGTTGCAATTGGTACATTGTATCTTTGTGATCATACGAAGTCTTCCTTATTATCTGACTGACGTGACCCAAGATTGTATCGTATCTTCTAATACACGAGAGATTTCTTGTTTTGTGTTGTTTTCTCTTCAAATATGCAATACAAATGTATTAAACAACAAAAAAAAATCAAAAAATCAAAAAGATACATATTGTAGTGAGAACATTCCCAGATTTACATCAGAACTCTGTGATTTCTGTCACCTTATAACGTTTGTTTGGGCCGGTTTGGCTGAAGTGAATGGTAACCTTGGTAGAAGGAAGGCCGCCTGTGCCGCATACAGAAAGCTGTGCTGTCTTCCTGCACCCGGAAAGAAAGAGACGGCCTTACAGCATCTCAGCCATTCAGAAACTGCCTTGCATTTTTATCATATAATGCAAGCTGTTTTCTGATTGGCTGAGGTGGACAGGTGGGCAAGGGACATCACAATCTCTGCCTCGGCCAATCTGATAAAGCCCTGCCATAAAGCCCCATCCACCGCCTGCCCCCCTCCCCAATCCGATCCCAGCTCCATCGGACCCGATTCCAGCTCCATCCACCCTCCTACCCGATCCCAGCTCCATCCACCCCCCCGATCCCATACCGGCTCCATCCATCCCCCGATCCCATTCCGGCTCCATCCATTCCCCACAATCCCAACCCAGCTCCATCCTTTGAGGCAGGTTAAGGGGGTAGAGCCGCACTGATGCACTAGCCTGCTTGGGGGGTGACACCATGTTTTATAGCACCAGGTGACACCAACCCTAGTGACTCCACTAGGCAGGAAGACAGCGCGGCTCACTGTATGGAGTATAAACTGCCACCATCTATTACATCATCCATGGTGGCCAGGCTGTTCTAAAATATTAAGCATTCATCTGAACCAGCTGACCCCAAAAAATATTTTTTATAATAAGTTCTTTATTTTAAGTCAAAAAGAAGGATTACGGTATAAAAGTTAAAGCTTAGACACATGTATGTGACATGTATGTTATAACATATCCAGAATGATGGTGATAGTGTATAGGAAACAATGACAAGAAGTATCTGAATAGCAGATAACAAAACCAGTGACCCTCTATGCGGCTGTGGTCAATGTATTTACTGGCGAGTTTTGCGGTGCCTTTCGTGTTTTTAAACCCACATTTTTGTGTTTTTGCATGCAATTTTTTTTTCTCTTTAACAATCTGTGGATAGCTGTGTGTTAAGGAGCGGGCCGGGAAGCCGGCTGCCATGTCCTTGACCGATGAGTCATCAGCTGTGAGCGGGGTTTCCTGATAGCTGAATCTAAGAAAAAAGAATTGGGAAAAAAATGGTGTGGGGTCCTCCCCGTCCATACCAGGTCCTTCAGATCTGGTATAGATTTTAAGCTGAACCCCACGCCAAGTTTTTTCTGTAAGTACCCCTACCCTACCCAATCACCAAAAAGTGAGTAAAGACACAACAAGTGTTTATGGCAAGTTCATTATTTAAAAATAAAAAAGTTGTGTCCCCTGCTGTAGATCCATCGTCAATCACGCCGCCTGCCTGGACACAAAAAAAGAAAAAAGTGCCACTCACACTGAAGGCTCCCGCTGTCTGTCTCTGCCATCTGACAGTTCTTAAATAGCTAAGGGGTGGGGCCACCGATTGCCATCATCACTGATGTCACTGTCCCAGCATGCACCGGTCAATGATGTCTGATGTCACAGGGGGCAGTGCCATCTGGTGACCCTGGCCCTTAGCTAATTCAGAACTGTCAGATGGTGGAGAAGGCCTTTTTTTCTATGTTGGCAGTGGAGGTGGGCTTCATGATTGACGATGGATCTACAATGGAGGAAATTGTTCTTCATTCTTGTTTTTTAAATACAGGAATTTTCAAAAATTGCCTACTGTCATTTTTTACACTACTTCTTTTATTTGGTGAATGAATAGAGGTACTACGTATCCCATACTCATTCACATGGGGGGGCAGGATCTGGAGGGGCCCTTGTTAAAAGGATTTTCCAGATTAAAAAATAAGCCCCCCGCAGACTCCCACAACCACTGGTCAGGGTTGTGAGGAAGAGGCCCTTTGTTCCCAACAACATGGTGACAAGGTGCTTGAGGGCATGTGGCCTGGTATGGCTCAGGATGGGGGCACTCACTCGTCCCCTCCCTTTCCTGACCTGGGCTGCATGCTGGTATGGATTTTGGGGGGAACCCCCGACCATTAAAAAAAAAATTGGTGTGGGGTTCCCCTTAGAATCAATACCAGATCCGAGGGGCCTAGTATGGATAGGGGGGCCCAACACCGTTATTTTACTGATTATTTTTATTGCTGGCAATTCCTGTTTTTACATTCAGCTGTTAGCACGGAACTCTGCTGACAGCTGATGACTCATCGGTTGTTAAGGACATGGCGGCCGGCTTCCCAGCCCGCTCCTTAACAACCAGCTCTATACAGTTTGTTATGAAAAAAACTGCATGTAAAAATGCATTAAAAGGCAGCACAACACATTTTTGGAGTGGGTCCATTGAACTCTATTACACCCAAAAAGCAATCTGCTGTGGGAAAAAAGTCCCTGACCCTTTCCAAAATGCACCGGCTGAGAAACGCATAAATGTGAATGTGTATCATAGGAAACCTGGTAAATTGGCTGTAGTGAGTTTCTGCAAACTGCAAAACACACAGAACAATTCATAGGCGTGAATCCACGGTACGGTGAGCATTTATTTAATCCCCTC
Source organism: Glandirana rugosa (assembly GCA_018402905.1). NCBI lineage: Eukaryota > Metazoa > Chordata > Amphibia > Anura > Ranidae > Glandirana > Glandirana rugosa. The sequence continues at coordinate 241,584 of BLSH010199588.1, read as the reverse complement.
GATAATACACCCCACCCAATCGGGTTTTGTCCAGGGCAGAACAGCGACTTTAAATATCTGAAAAGTGATGTCAGTCCTGGAGTACACTAAAAACCACCCCAACCAGGATACAGCCATCATAACTTTAGACGCCGAAAAGGCATTCGATAACGTTAGTTTCAAATGGCTTTTCTTAGTCCTACGTGCTCTTAAGTTTTTAGGGGTCCTTCCTCCATACCGTACAACAGATGTAAACGCACCCCACAGCTAGAATAGTAGCAGCGGGTATACTGACCCCAGTGTTTCAATTACACAAGGGCACAAGACAAGGATGCCCCCTGGCCCCCCTACTGTTCAATCTGGCTCTTGAGCCCCTATCCAGATTCCTAATCACTAAGGCCCCCCTTCACGGAGTGAACTTCGGCAACCAGGAGCTACGTACGGCTCTGTTAGCTGATGATGTACTTATCTTTACGTCAAACCCAGCTAGAGATGTACATACAGTCAGGGACGTCTTCGACGACTTCCGCACCCTCTCAGGCCTACGTATCAATTACTCTAAGAGTGAAATCCTTCCTTTGGGTGCTACAAAACATCACTTGTGGGCAACACTTTCCCCCTTCACTACGGCGACTACACACATTACCTACCTAGGCATACAGATTGGTAAGACGCCTTCCTCCCTAGACACTTTAAACTACCCTCCACTATTCACAAAAATATCACAGGAATTGACTCGATGGATGGATCTTCCACTATCTTTCTTGGGGAGATGCCGCCTTTTCAAGATGGTAAGCTTTGCCAAATTATTATACCCATTGCAAACTTTACCCTTACTCTTAAAGCATAAAGATATTCAAAACTTGAACACTGCTATTATGAAATTTTTATGGCGGGGCAAGAGACCGCGAATATCACAAACAAAGCTATACTCCCCCAGGAGTGATGGCGGGGTTAATCTCCCACATGTCAGGCTGTATAACATTGCTTGCCTCCTACGCGCAGGCATGGACTGGATAGCTAACACTTCTCGCTACTCTAACACCTCCCTGGAATCAACTATGGTTATGCCTTATACTTTACCAGCTCTACTACATACAGAATGGAGCCATCTCCCGGTACATCTCCGACAGAACCTTCTACTAAGAGACACCATAATTGCATGGAGGGAGTCTCGGAAACTGTTAAAACTGCCACCTCATATGTCACGGAATCTACCCATAAGAGGTAACCCCCAGTTTCTGGCGCCACAAGAATGTTCTGCTTTCCAGCTGAGGAAAGCGCACGGGTTGTCACACATGACCTCACTTTACAATGAAGAAGCAGGCAAAGCTATACCTTTCACGGACCTTAGTAAGACCTACAACCTACCCTCCTCCCACGTCTTCCATCACTCTCAATGTATAAGCTATATACATGCTACTCACAAACTTACTACCTGCCCGTTCCGTTCCTCTTTCATTGACCAGCTACTTGCTAAGGGCTCCTTCTCCATATTTGACATATACAAACCTCTCCTTCAAAGAGTCGTGCCCTCGTCAATGGAAGCAGCTGCCTCGAAATGGATGAAAGAATTTCCTTTGGAGGGTCTAGTGGACAAAATACATTTGGGATATAATACGATCATGCGGCATACACCATGCGAAACATGGAAGGAATCCCAGCTAAAGCTACTGCACAGAGCCTTTATTCCTTTTATAAAAAATAAGGAGGACCCAAAGTCAGCATCTTGCCCATGGTGCTCTTCTGACAAACCTTCGCTAGCACACCGATTTTGGCGCTGCCCTCTAATCCAGTCCTTTTGGGCTAAAGTGGTGAACTTTATTAAAGATGTCTCTAATATATGGATCCCAAAGGCCCCTGAACTACTCTTGTTCGGCTTCCTAGACCAAACATGCCTCAGTGAATTCCCAACAGCAAAATTCACAACCCATATGCCCTGGATCCAAACAACCCTCCTGACAGCTCACAAAGTCATTTTGAAATGCTGGACCAAACCACCTGGCCCCTCCTTACAGTAAACATGGTAAAGAAAGACTTGATAAGGTTGCTGTACATGGAAAGACTTACCTCAAACTTCTCGGGCACATCCTCTAGCCGACGTTTCCAAAACAAATGGCACCCCTTCATGCACGTGGCTCTCCCGCTGAAGGAGGCTGAAGCCATTGAAAAAGCACCCCATCATTACTATGATGATCTACAGCAGCTACATTAGGGGCCTTGATGTTCCAATTACCTCCTCGGGTGCAACACCTCATATACCGACACCGACTCTGTAGGGGCTTATAATTCAATGTTTCTCTCTACTTTACTATAATGTTGTACATAATGTCAGCCCCCCTTTAACAATGCTACCCCAAGGTCCATCAGTCGAGGTAACCACACAAATGAGTCATATATCCCCTCCTATCTACCATATTTACACATCTCAAAACACAGACACTGACATCCTCACCCCCCTGCCCCCATGTACAGGCATGTCTCCCCCTCCCCACTTTCAACCTGGGTATGCAGCACCGTATTCCCCATCCAAGTTTTATTTCCTTTCCCCCCTTATGTTACACATGAGTTCATATACAGGAAATACGAGACTCAGGTCACTCTTAGCTTCCCCTATACTACTTATCACACATCCTTCATATATATCGCTTCTCAGGGTGACCCTTCCACTTCTATTTCCAAACACACCGGTTTTTGCACGGTTTACATCGCTGTTTTATATGTTGGCAAACTGTTCTGTGACCGAAAGGTCTTTGATGTCTTTGATGACCTTTGTATCTGTGAAATGTCAATAAAATCTTATAAACCAGCAATCTCAGCCACAAATGTGGGGGTGAGGCCCTTGTCCTCATCAACATAGGGATAAGGTACTTTGGGGGGCAGAGCCTCCCCTGCCCCAAAAGCACCCCCTCATGTTGAGGGCATGTGGCCTGGTATGTTTCAGGAGGGGGAGGGGTGCTCTCCCCCTTATTCCTGACCTGCTGGACTGCATGCCTGGAAAAGGGTCTGGTATGCAGTTTGCGGCCCTCACACGTTTATTTTCTTTTTTTTACATTTTGGCGTGAGTCTAGTATGGACTGGGTGGTCCGTTTTTTTTTTTTTTATTAAGTCTGACCCACCGCATTACCGACCAAGGTAAAAGGCTTCCATCAGAAGCATTTTACCATGTGATCAGCCGTGACCAATCACAGCTGATCACAGTGTAAATAGGAAGAGCCGTTTATCGGCTTTTCCTCTGCTCAGGTCTGCATACCTGAGTAATGGAGAGCCTATCGGCTGCTCTCCTGATGGGGGGGGGCTGCACTGAACATTTATCAGTGCAGCCACCCTCAGGATTGCCACACTTGACCACCAGGGAGCAGACAAGGACCACCAGGGAGCCTCCCTCCCAGGGACAGCATAATGAGGCTGCCCATGAGCACCAGGGAGAAATCAGGAGGCCGCCCAGGGACCCCCAGGGAGCCCCCACTAGACCACCAGGTAAGGAGCATACAGAGCACTGTAGGGATGGTGCTGTGCCCATATATGTTGCCTGCCAGTGCCATCCCTAACAGTGCTATATGCACCAATGCCCACCAGTGCCATGTACCAGTACCCACATGTGCCACCTATCAGTATCCACCTGTGCCACTTCAGTGCCCACTTGTGCCACCTATCAGTGCCCACATGTGCCACCTATCAGTGCCCAGAAGTGCCACCTATCAGTGCCCAACAGTGCCCAGTGTCACCTATCAGTGCCACCTATGAGTGCCCATCAGTGTCACATATCAGTGCCACCGATCTGTGCTCATCAGTGTTGCTAATCAGTGCCCATCAGTGCTGCATATATGTGCCCTATCATCAGTGCAACCTTATCAGTGCCACCTCATCAGTGCCAATCTGTACTACCTCATCAGTGCCCATCAGTGTAGCCACATCATTGCCCATCAGTGTAGCCACATCAGTGCCCGTCAGCGAAGGAGAAAATGTACTTATACAAAGTTTTGTGAATTGTTGGTCTTTTTTTATTTTTTTTATTTTTTATTTATTTTTTTCCACTTCAGTAGACAACTTCAAGAGATCTATTTCAGATTGATTATCATATAAGTCTCTTATTTCATCTCATCATCATGGTATATAAGCATGTATTGCAATTTCCCCCACCCTACCCTCCCATCTATCTTTATTACCTTTATTCATTTATCCATGTTCCTTCCCCCCCTCCCTTTACACGGCCTAGCACCCTGCGTCTATTTGCCCTTCACTCCTTTATAGTCTATCCAAGTTAAGATTGATCCTTCCTTATTCTCTTCACGCTTCCACTCATCCGTCCATCCATCCATACAGTACTTTCTTCCCTTGTGCTCTTTTATTAAGTGTTTGCCCACTTTTCACCTATATTCCTCTCTGTTCTAATTTCCTCTCCCAGGGTTCCCACTTTTTATCGAATTTATCCAGTTTTCCACTTCTAAGGTAGTATGTTTTTTCCTTCCATTTGGTAACATTGATCGTCCTAATCCAACCCTCTACTGTGGGTGGAGTCCTGCTTAACCATTTTTGGGTTATCATCTTCCTAGCCTGAAACAGGTTTCCCACTAACCCTTCGAACATTTGGGAATTTTCCGGTTTCTCCTCTATAATACCCAGGATGCATACTCGCGCTTCCTTTGCCAGGTTTAGGTCGTATATCCTGTTGATGATATCCATCACTCCTTCCCAATACCTGAACAGTTTGGGACATCGCCATAACATATGTATCAAGGTTCTTCTTCCCCCACATCTTGGACATCTATCATCCTGTCTTCTTCCCATCTGCTGAAGTTTTTTCGGGGTATAATAAACCCTATATAATAGGTATAGTTGCGCCATTCTCCGAGGTGGGGACCTTGATACTAGTGGTCCGTTTTTTAAGATTCTCTTCCATTGCTCATCAGATATTTCTCCTAGATCCTCTTCCCATTTTCTTTTGCTAGCTTCTTCTTTCTCCTTTGTACGATCGCTCAATTCTTTATATAGATTGGAGATTACTTTTTTATGTGACGTTGGCTCTATTATACCTTGAAGGACAGTCAGCTCGCTCCATTCCAACTCTTTATCCCTGAACTGGGCTTGGAGTGCATGTCTGACTTGTAGGTATTTGAAAAAAGTCCATTTTGGTATATTATATTCTCTCCTCAAGTCTTTCAAAGGATTTTAGAGAGGAATTTGTATACAAGTGGATTAACCGCTGAATGCCACACAGTTCCCATTCCTTTATGTTTTCCACAGCTCTCAGTTCTGTCAATATATTGTTGTTCCAAAGGGGGGTATACACAGAGATGGTCCCATATCCCAGTATCGTCCGAGTTGTATTCCAAAGTTTCATTACCATTTTTAAGGTAGGAAACGTTGTGCCAAAAGCTTTGGCCTCCAAAGCCTCTATTACTTTATTGTGGGGAGAGCTTGATAGCGTTATTCAACTATTAGCATCTGCTCCTCCCTCCCTGCCGCATCCAATCAGATGCTGGAGTTGTGAAGCTAAAAAATAGTTTTTGGGGATTGGGAGGGCCACACCCCCCTCTTCTGGTTGTAGTTGTAATTTTTTTAGGCTGATTCTGGGCGTTCTTTTATTCCATATCAGCGTCCTAAAGCAAAGATCTATCTTTCTAAACCAGTTGCTGTAGATCCATATTGGTGAGTTATGTAGTAGATACATCAGCTGAGGCATCCACACCATTTTAATCAAAGAGCATCTACCAGCAACTGGGGAGGTGCCTCCACACTTCACATTTGCTTTTGAATTTTTTTAACAGTCCTACTAAGTTGTCTTGTATGTAGTGGTTGGGGTCTCGTGATATCGTTATACCCAGATATTTTATTTTATCTACTAATTTTAGCTGTAATGTTACTTTAGGTAGAGGAGAACTTATTGGGTCTACAGGCAGGAGCGCTGATTTTTCCCAGTTTATTTTTAGTCCTGATAGGTGGCCAAATTACTTTAATAGATCCATCGTTGATAATAAAGACCCTTGTGTGTCCCCTAAAAACATAAGTATGTCGTCGGCGAATAACGCGACCTTCTCCTCTCCCTTCGATCTTCGAAAGCCCAGTATTGTCTTTGATCTGCGAATTGCTTCTGCCAGCGGCTCCATCGCTAGGGCAAAGAGGAGGTGGGATAGAGGGCATCCCTGCCTTGTCCCTCTTCCCAGTTGAAACCCCTCTGAGCACCTCCCGTTGATCTTAATACGAGCTATCGGGGTCTTGTACAGTGTTTTTATCCATTTGACATAATATGGGCCAAATCCAAATTTGTCTAGGATCCCCCATAGATAGTCCCATTCAAGGCAATCAAACGCCTTGGCGACGTCGAGACTCAAAATTGCCCTTGTTCCTACATTCTCAGTTTGTGACTGGAGGTTCAAGTATACTCTTCTTATGTTTACACTCGTAGCCCGATCGGGAATAAATCCCGACTGATCTAGATGTACCAGCTTTTGCATACTGCTTGTCAATCTGGCCGCCAAGGCCTTAGCTATAATTTTAGTGTCTACGGACAGAAGTGAAATTGGTCTGTATGCTGCTGCTTCCAGTGGGTCTTTTCCCTCTTTGAGTATTAGAGTGATATCAGCCTCTCTCATGGATTGTGGCAGTTCCCCTGTTTCTATTGCTCTTTTTGTCGCCTCTAGCATTACCGGTAGAAGTGTCTTTCCATATGCTTTATAAACCTCAACAGGTATCCCATCTGGTCCTGGGGATTTCTCGTTGGCCATTTTTGTAACCACATCCTGTAGCTCTTTTTTGGTAAGCGGAGCTTCTAATCGGCTTTTTTCTTCTTCTGAGAGGGTTGGCAGGACATTTCCCTCCAAGAATGCTTCCAGTTTCTCTCGACTAACCCTCCCTCTTGATTGGTAGAGCTCTTCATAGTAGCTTCTGAATGTCTCCATTATTTCTGATGTATTTGAGGTTACGTTACCCTCCCCTTTTCTTATCGCTGATATGGTGTTTGCTGGTGTATTTGTTTTCAGCAAAAATGCTAGTGATTTGCCTACACTTTCTCCCTCCACATAGGCACGCTGTTTGCTGAATAGTCGTTTGTTTTCTGCTTTGCTGATTTCCAAATTTCTGTATTTCTGCTGACCGTCCTTCAGGGCCTCATACTCCTCCATCGCCGGATTACGTATATATCTCTTTTCTGCTTCTTTTAATTCAATTGTTACTTGGTTCTCCCATTCTCTATTCATCTTTTTGATCCTGGCTATGTGCTGGATTAATAGACCTCTTTAATATGCCTTCATTGATTCCCAAACTATTTCTGGGTCTGCTGTTCCGGAGTTGATTTCTACGAATTCTTCCAGCGCTTTCGTTATCTCGCCTGGGTCTTTTATAAGGTTTAACCAGATCCGATTAATCCTCCAATTAGCTTTGCGGTTATTCTTTTCTTGGTTTATTGAGACTATTATAGGGGAGTGGTCCGAGAGGCTCCTTGGTAAGTGATCGATCTTGCCTACCGGCCCCCAAGCCTGCCTGGTCGTCTTGGGCTTGAAGGTCCACAAGCGAGTTGAGATGAGAGCTCGAGTATGCGGTGGGAGAGGTCTTAACTGGATCATGACCCCTTAGTCCTCCGACACCCCGGCCATCCGTTCTAGCTAGTGAATGGTTCCTCGGAGAGCCTGGTGAGGGGATATTATCAGAGTTATTTGGTTCTTTTCTTATTGGCGTTTCGATTAACCTCCTAATTAGCCTAGACCAATTTGGAATATTTTCTGGGTCCGCTCTATTGCTTTCGCGACCTTCTTAAGCATCTTTAGTTGAGGCCTTGTCGTCTGGGTCTTTATCAAACCCTTAGTTACTTCC
>BLSH010199588.1:187429-206764 GCA_018402905.1 Glandirana rugosa | reverse complement strand
CCACGAACGAGCGGTGCTCAAACCTCAATGGCGGTGCCCCGCCGAACACAGCGCTCCGAATGGTCGGTGCAGAGTCGAACGGTCAGTGCAACAGTGCCGTACTGCGGCTGGGGGGAGTGGGAGGGGGGAGGGGGGGGAACGGAGGCTTAACCTCACAAGGGTATTACCCCAAAAATGTCCCTCTACTGAGCCCCCACCGGTCGGCTTACCACCAAAAGCTGCCCAGATGCCCACTCTCCACGCCCTAAGGCGGCAGAGGGGTCCACTCACCAATCCTTGACGGGCGCAGCGGTAGCCACCGGAGCAGACTTACCATCCCCTAGGGGAGGCATGCTGCTGGCCAGGCCCTTTGGACAGGCGTACCTAGTCACTGGGCTCTAGTGGGGTTTAGCCACTGGCCGCCCGCACGGAACGGGCTCTATGCGGTGGTCACCCCGAAGGGAAAGATTTGGATTCGAGATATCCTCTATACCACCAGCCAGCTTCTTGATAGCAGTCTTCATCAGATGATTCTTCAGGAGACCGCAGCTCCCAAAGGGAACCAGGTCTACTCCTTGCACTAGGCAAAAGAAAACTGATGTGCTATGCAGAGCAGGGGGATTATATGCTGAGGTGAGGACGGCCCCCTGGGAGGGGCCAACCTACGCTTTTGTTTGTTTTTGCCTAGTCTACTCCTAGTAGGATGAGCATAACCCCATGTGTCATAATAAGGCTGTGTCTGTCAGTGAACGGAAGAGAAAAAGGAGTACTGTAGCTTTGGATGTAATGTAACCACTTGAACTCTAATTACACACCACTTCCTCAAACTTAAACTATCCAAAACATTGCTTCTAATTTTTCCTCCCCCATGTGCCCCTTCCCCGATCTCTGTCAAAATTGATAAGCCCATCCCCACATGCCAAAGGTACTAGGCATAGTCTTGGACTCTGAACTCTCCTTTAAGCCCCACGCCCAATCACTATCCAAATGTTGACGCCTCAACCTCAGCAATATCTCCAAAATCACCAATGACACAACAAAGCTCTTAATCCACTCTCTGGTCATCTCTCGCCTCAACTACTGCAACTCCCTTCTCATTGGATTACCTCTACACAGGCTATCCCCCCTTCAGTCCATCATGAATGCTGCCGCCAAACTCATCCACCTTACCAGTCACTCTGTCTGCTACTCCTCTCTGCCAATCCCTCCACTCACCCAACAAATTAAATTCAAAATGCTAACTACTGACAAAGCCATCCACAACTCCCCAGCTACATCACTAACCTAGACTGGAAATACCAACCTAATCTTCCTTTTCGTGCTTCTCAAGACCTCCTGCTCTCCAGCTCCCTCATTACCTCCTCCCATGCAAGCATCCAGGACTTTTCCGGAGCCTCTCCAATCCTATGGCACTCCTTTCCCCAATCTGTCCGATTATCACCTACTCGGTTAGCTTTTTGACGATCCCTGAAAACTTCTCTTCAGAGAAGCTTATTCTACCCACACCTAACAACTGTATTCTCACTTTCTCCATCAGTTCATCCCATCACAGTGATTACCTTTTGTTCCACTTGACCCTCCCTCCTAGATTGTAAGCTCTAATGAGCAGGGCCCTCTGATCCCTCCTGTATTAATTTGTATTGTAATTGTACTGTCTGCCACCATGTTGTAAGGCGCTGCGCAAACTGTTGGCGCTATATAAATCCTGTATAATAAGAATTACACAGAAACACTCAAACAACAAGGCTTCCGGGCCTGGAAAAGAGCGGAGATCATTAGATTATATACATACTTATCTATATATAAATAATTATACACGGGCTCAGTATTTAAATCTTTTGGAATTACAACAGGAGTTTGCCCTGCGCCCAGTTCTATAAATGTCTACAACTTAGACATGGTGTCCAGGCCCAAGCGCATTCTGTCACAGCTACCCCCCACTGAGCATCCACTTATGCAAGGGATTCTAATGGAAAGAGACAAGTGTGGCATAATCTCCAGAGGATATTCTATTTTCTACATGGAAGTCGGGAAGCGTCATGTGTGGAGTAAAAGGATGGGAGAGATCTGGGACCTATAGATAGGGAAACCTGGGTTACAGGTTTAGCATCTGCCCCAAGTATCGGCTTCTCAAAAGTGGTCACACATTTTTCTATTGCAAAGGGCATACAGGACCCCAGTGCAACTCCATAGATTGGGTAATAGGAGTTCACCACTGTGCCCGAAACACAAATGTGATAACGGGAACCCAATACATATGCTATGGAGATGCCCCAAATTGCACAGGTATTGGTCTGCCATTGTCTCTACCATTCCACAAGTGTTATAATTTAGACTTCCACAGGATCCAATAGTGCAGTGGCGGCTGGTGGGCATTTCATTTGGGGGGGTGGCACTGCCAGCATCCCCCCCACCAGATGGCCATGAGAGCACCCGCAACCCCCACCCTCCATGCTGTCACTTACCTGTGGATGGAGGTGCAGGGATCGGCGGCCAGAGGTGCAGCCCGGAGGTGCGGGGAGCGGCGGCATGGAGGTGCGGGGAGAAGCGGCTCCCCAATAGGATCGCCTGATGCTTAGGCCAATCGGGAAACAGGTTTCACAAACCTACCTCCTGATTGGAGGGGAGGAACTGTAACATGAAAATTCATGCGCTATAGTCACACAATTGGGTGGGATCGGGGCGCACTCTCCGCGCCCTGAGCCCACCCTATTTTGAAGCCTATTAGAGCCTCGGCCCCTAATCAGGTGCATAAAAATAAAAAAAAAATAAAAAAACACTCCCTTCCACCCCCGCCATAGGAATCCATGTGTCCGGCGTCCTGAAAGGGGCAAGGCTCATGGATAGGGGGAGGCAGCAGGGATAGAGGGGGTGGCGCCCGTGCGCCCTTAATACACAGGCCGCCACTGCAATAGTGTGCTTACTGGGTGCCCTTGATGAAGAACTCCTTATACCACCTGAATATTTAGCTGTCATACGATTACTTTATATGGCACGTGAATTAATAGCGCGCCTCTGGATAACATCTCAGGTACCTACTAAGCACCGATGGACTGAACAGGTCAACAACATGCTGATCAGAGAAAAACAAACTTCTCTGCATAGGAAGGCACCTAACAAATTCTACAGAACGTGGCCCCCTTGGTTGGACTCGTCAGGTCTGGCACCACACCAACTAGTCAAGGAAAGGCTTCTACAGGGGATCTCAGACTTCACTAATAAGAGGGGTGTTCTCTGGAAAGTGACATCCGGTGGACTGATGGGAATTCATGTCTGGGTCACAATCAGTACCGTTTTTTGGTTTTGGGTTCTTTTCTGTTCTCTTTTTCTTTAGTTGCTTTTAATACAAACTCTGCTATAATACCCGTGGCTGTCATAATAGAATTGGCAGTAACGTTATATACCAGGGTGTGAGCGTTTGATATACTCATCGTTCTGTTAACATCCAAACTGTGCTATACTTGTATAGAAGGACACAATGTTCTCTAAAATAAAACTTCTCTTGATTTAGAAAAAAGACGGAAAAAAAAAAAAAAAAAAACGTAAGTACTTGCCGACAGAATAACCCCATTATTTGGCGGCAAAGTGGCTCTCCTGTGCCAGATCACGTACCTAGTACCAGGTAGAGGGCGCGTGTGCGTGCTGGCTGTTCTCGTTAGACACAACACAAGTTGATCAGCGGGTGCCGGCCAATGGGTGACCAGCGGCACCCACTGATTGGTGAGGAGACACACGCGGTGGAGCTCCGTGTATGTAAACAAGGCAGAGCTCCGTCTTGTCAGCGGCATGGAATGGATTTTGTTTCCCTGCAAAGCACTTCCCTTAGTGAAAGCAGCACACAGTGTTCACACAAACACTGCCTAGGCACACATTTAACCCTTAGATTGCCCTGGATGTTAAACGCCTTCCCAGCCGGTGTCATTAGTACAGTGACAGTGCATATTTTTAGCACTGATTACTGTATTCGAGTCACTGGTTCCCACAAAAGTGTCAGTTTCTGTGAGACTGTCCACCGCAATATCGCAGTCCCGTTATAAGTTGCTGATAGCGATTACTAGAAGTAAAAAAAAAAAACCCAGTGTATACTGTATATCATAGTTTGTAGACACTAACATTCATGTAAAGCAAGAAACGCTTATTGGGATTTTTACCAAAAATATGTAGCAGAATACATATTGGCCTACAAATGAGAAAATTTGAGCAGAGGTGGAGCCTAAATGGGCACCTCGTCCATAATTAGTAATTTCAGAAAAAAAAAAAAGACAGTCAAATTGGGGTCTCCCTCCCAAGAAAGGAGAGGACTCCAAGGACTTTAAGGGTGCACCCTTAACCACTTCAGTCCCGGAAGCATTTCCAGCTTTAGGACCGGATCCCTTTTTGCGATTTGGCGCTGCGTCGCTTTAACTGACAATTGCGCGGTCGTGCGACGTTGTACCCAAACTAAATTTGCTTCCTTTTTTCCCACAAACAGAGCTTTCTTTTGGGGGTATTTGATCCCCTCTGCGTCATTTCTGATCACCGCTATAAACAAAAGAAGAGCAACAATTTTGCAAAAAAACCCAAATTTCTTACTTTTTGCTAGAATACAAATCCAAAAAAAAAATATATAAAAAAACATTTTTTTTGGCCGATTTAAATTCTTCCTCATATTTGTGATAAAAAAAAAAAAAATCGCAATCTGAGTTTATTTGTTTGCGCAAAAGTGGTCGCGTTTACGGATGATGAGAATTCATTTTTGGGTTTTTTTTTTTTTTTAATAGTAATGGCGGCGATCTGCGACTTTTAGCGGTACTGCGATATTTCAGCGGACATGTCGGACATTTTGACACTTTTTTGGGACCATTGGCATTTATACAGCGATCAGTGCTATAAAAATGCACTGATTACTGTGCAAATGCCATTGGCAGTGAAGGGGTTAACCTGCAGGGGGCGCTCTAAGGGTTAACTGCGTTCCCTGGGCGTTCTAACTGTAGGGGGGCTGCCCTGGCTGGGGAAGGGAAGTGGTCACAGCCTTCATATACAGGAAGGCTGTGATCACAGCCCTTCCCCCTCACACAGAGTGGAGGTCCGTGTTTACATACACGGACCTCCGTTCCTTCGCTCCGGGGGGGGGGGGGCGCATCGCGGGTAGCCGGCGGCAATCGAAGCCGCCGCACCCGCTCCCTGGCCCTCCCCGTACACAGTGAGCGCGCGGGCGCGCCTCCAGCGGCGCACGCTCACTAGGCTCGTGAACGCGGCCGCCGTCGTATGACGGCGATTTGCGCTCACGAGCCACCTTGCCGCCGTCAATTGCCGATCGGCGGTCGGCAAGGGGTTAAAGTCCTTGGAGTCCTCTCCTTTCTTGGGAGGGAGACCCCAATTTGACTGATTGTCTTTTTTACATATTGGCCTACATTTATGAAGAAATTACATTTTTAAATTAATTATTTTTTTTATTGGATAGGCTTTATAAAAAACAGAAAGTAGAAAAATATTGTTGGTTTTTCAAATTTTTTTTTTCGGTATTGTGTATTTTAGAGAAATTATTTTATTAGAGAAAAAAAAAACCCAGTGGCAAGCAAATACCACCAAAAGAAAGCTCTATTTGTGGAAAAAATTATATAAATTGTTTCTGTACAGCGTTGCACGACCGTGCAATTGTCAGTTAAAGTAACGCAGTGCCAAAAAGCACAAATATGGCCTGGTCATTAAGGGGGGGTACATTTTCCGGAGGTCAAGTGGTTAAAGAAAAAAATAAAGCAAATTTTTGCTCTGCACTTTTTCTTTTAAATAAGCTGGCAATGAAATGTCATTTCCCAAAAATGTATACTTTTCCTCCTGTGTAATATGCCAGGCAGGGGCGTATCATGAAATTAGTGGGCCCGTGTGCAAGCCCACATTGCACCGATAATCTCCAGCTGTCAACCAGGGACAGATCATCCTTACGTGCAGTGTTGGTCAGAGCACTGTGGGCCCCCCACCCCTCGGGGCCCGTGTTCAGTAAACACCCTGCACTCATGGATGATACGCCACTGATAGCAGCGCTGTGGCAGCACTTTCTGTACATTACAGAGATGGACCCCTTCATGGGCCGGATTAGGGCAGCCCCCAGGCGTGTTATGTAAAGAAATTAAACAATTTTAAAGTTTCACTTAAGCAGCTTCTGGTTGCATTTTTTTTTTAATTGTTATTGCATTGCCCAACCCCCCATGCTAGTTTTGTGACACCCCCCTTACTCATAAGCCCATAAAATTGACAATTTTAGCTCAGCTCCCATTGATTTCAGTGGGGTTTGGGATCGGCATCCAGATGACTGAAATTCTCAGAGCAAAGCTTCAACCAAACCCAGGGCAGTTCAGCTCATTTTTTTTTTATTATACGGGATTTATATAGCGCTGACAGTTTGCGCAGCGCTTTACAATATTAGGGCAGACAGTACGATTACAATACAATTCAATACAGGAGGAATCCGAGAGCCCTGCTCGTTAGCGCTTACAATCAAAGAGGGAGGGTTGAATGATAGGAAAGGGCAGTAAACTGCAGGGAATGAGCTGATTGAGAAAATAAGGAGTGTAGTTGTTAGGTGGTGGCAGGATAGGCTTCCCTGAAGAGAAAAGTTTTCAGGGATCGCTTGAAGGTGGATAGATTTGGGGACATTCTGACCGATTGGGGTAGGGAGTGCCAGAGGGTGTGAGAGGCTCGGGAGAAGTCTTGGAGGTGAGTATGAGAGGAGGTGATGAGGGAGCTGGAGAGCAGGAGATCTTGGGAGGAGCGAAGAGGACAATTAGGTGGGTATTTTGAGACTGGGCTGGTGATGTAGCTGGGAGCAGAGTTGTGGGTGGCTTTGTAGCTCATTGTTAGTATTTTAAATTTAATTCGTTGGGCGAGTGGCAGCTATGGAGGGATTGGCAGAGGGGTGGCAGACGTTGAACGGTTTGTAAGGTGGATGAGTCTGGCAGCGGCATTCATGATGGACTGGAGGGGGGAGGAGTCTATTTAAAGGTAGGCCAGTGAGGAGGGAGTTGCAGTAGTCGAGACGAGAGATGACCAGGGAGTGAATCAGGAGCTTTGTGGTTTCATTGGTTAGGAAGGGACGTATTTTAGAGATGTTGCGGAGATTGAGACGGCAAGCCTTAGAAAGTGATTGGATGTGGGGCCAAAAGGAGAGTTCAGAATCCAGGATGACACCAAGCACTCTGACATGTGGGGATGGGTGGATGGTTGTGCCATTGCTCTTGACAGAGAAGTCGGGGAAACGGCACGTGGGGGAGGAAATATTAGGAGTTCAGTTTTGGACAAGTTGAGTTTAAGTGGTGGGACATCCAGGCAGATAGGTCTGTTAGTAAGTTAGTGATGGGTGAGGAGACTGGTGGGGTGAGTTGGGGGGTGGAGAGGTAGATTTGGGTGTCGTCAGCATAGAAATGATATTGAAAGCTGTGGGAGACTATCAGCCGACCCAGGGAAGAGGTGTATATTGAAAATAAGAGAGGTCCAAGAACAGAACCTTGGGTCACCCCAACAGAGAAGGGAAGAGGAGAGGAGGAGGTAGAATTGTAGGTTATGTTGAAGGTGCGATGGGATAGGTAGGGTGAGAGCCACTGAAGAGCACAGTCACGAAGACCGAGGGAGTAAAGTTTTTTGAGGAGGAAGGGGTGGTCGACAGTATCAAAGGCACCCGAAAGGTCCAGGAGTACAGAGAAGTGTCCATTGGTTTTAGCAGTTAGTAGGTCATTTGTGAGTTTAAGAAGGGCAGTTTCTGTGGAATGTTGAGGGCGAAATCCAGATTGAAGGGGGTCCAGAAGGTTATTCTTAACAAGGTGGTCACTTGGTTGTAGACCAGACGTTCTAGGAGTTTGGAAGAAAAGGGGAGCAAGGAGATAGGGCGCAGATTGTTTAGATCGGTAGGGTCCAGGGATGGCTTTTTGAGTATTGGGGGGACCAATGCATGTTTTAGAGCATTGGGGAAGATGCCAGAAGAGAGGGAGAGATTGAAGATGTGAGTTAGAGAGTGCAGGATAGAATCAGAGGGTGATCGTGGTATTAGAGAGGGAATAGGGTCCAATGGACAGGTGGTTAGGTGAGCGTTAGAAAGGAGTTTAGCAACCTCGTTTATAGTAGCAGTAGTTCATCCCCAATTATTTCACCACTTTTGTGTTTTTTTTCAAATCAGTTTTAGATCGGCTGTTGACAATATCTGTTGTTGGCGAGCTCCATTGAATGGCCGTGAAATTTGATTACCTCGAATGGATCTCCTTGACTGAAGTCAAAAGACAAAATCAGATCCACTTTGCGATGAGGAAGTAAAACCAAGGGGTACGGAGTATTAATTTCCAACCCGGCGTCCACCAGACAGATTTGCTTTTTACGAAAGAGGTCGCAGTTTTCCGGGATTTTATCTGGAAAAAAAAAATTAAAGAAAATGTTAACACACCAAATAAAAACAAGTCAAGAACTTTGTGGGCATGCTAGTGATTTGTGTGTTAAAAATTGCATGTATTTTCAGAAAAAAGAAAATATATATCTTTGAAATTTATTTTGGAAGACAGAGGGGTCTGTGTGCACCCCTTTTTTTCTCTTATTTAAAGAAGCTGGCAATGAATGTAATTTGCCAGAAGTTTTTTTCTTTGTAAATGTCACTTTCTAGAGCAGGGGTCTCCAAACTCCCTAAGCAAAGGGAAAGTTTACGGTCCTTCAGATTTTAGGGGAGCTGGAATGTAGCCAATAGGAGAAGAAAATGTCCTGGTGTCAGTGGGAATAAACAATGCCCTGTCATTGGTGTCAGTGGGAGGAATAGTGCCCCATCATTGGTGTCAGTGAGAGGAATAGTGCCCCATCATTGGCGTCAGTGAGAGGAATAGTGCCCCATCATTGGTGTCAGTGGGGGGAATAGTGCCCCATCATTGGTGTCAGGGGGAGGAATAGTGCCCCTTTATTGGTATCAGCGGGAGGAATAGTGTCCCGTCATTGGTATCAGTGGAAGGAATAGTGTCCCTTCATTGGTATCAGTGGGAGGAATAGTGCCCCATCATTGGTATCAGTGGGAGGAATAGTGCCCCATCATTGGTAACAGTGGGAGGAATAGTGTCCCATCATTGGTAACAGTGGGAGGAATAGTGTCCCATCATTGGTGTCAGTGGGAGGAATAGTGTCCCATAATTGGTGTCAGTGGGAGGAATAGTGCCCATCATTGTCAGTGGGAGGAATAGTGCCCCATCATTGTCAGTGGGAGGAATAGTGTCCCATCATTGGTGTCAGTGGGAGGAATAGTGTCCCATCATTGGTATCAGTGGGAGGAATAATGCCCCATCATTGTCAGTGGGAGGAATAGTGCCTCATCAGTGTCTTTGGGAGGGCTAGTACCCCATGTTCGGTGTCCGTAGCAAGAACTATGCTCCACTGTTGACAGCAGGGGAAATTCGGCCCCAAGGGCCAGATAAAAATAAGCAAAGTGTAACATCTAGCCCTGGGGCCGCAGTTTGGAGACCACTGTTCTAGAGCAAGGATGAAAAAAAAAAAAACCTTTGAGTCTGGTATGGATTTTGAGGGGTACCTTATGCCAAAAAAAAAAACAAAAAACACTCAATTCATCCATGCAGGAGAGAGAAGTTAAGGAGTCCCCGGTGCCGCACATCCACGCGAATGTGTGATGGTAAGAATGAACCTCAGCCCGGGTTTTCCACCAGGCCAACCATTCAGCGGGGGGAAAAGTGTGTGCCCCTCCTGCATACCAGGCCATCTCCCCCTCCAAAAAAGAGCCTCGTTTGAAAACCCACCATCAAATCACAATGTCTGCCAACTTACCAAATTTAACACGGTGCACCAAGACCAATCCTGATGGCACTGCTTGCCAAATGACAGCACCCCAAGCTCTTATCAGCTACATAAGGAACTGATGTTTGGGATTCTGATCACTTCCTCTTCTAGTAAGAATGGTTGACAGCACAGAGAGTGAATCTCCCTGGTGAATACACAAACGGCAATAAAAACCTGACAAAAAGGTGCAAATACATCCCTACTCCTTCCACAGCTAGAGAACGTCTGGGATACAAAGTATGAAAGTGTTCAGAGTGACGGTCAGCCATCTAATTTCTGTAATGGACCATTTCATAGATGTTGTCAGGTTATTTTAGATTACAGGTTTTATAGTACTGACGACTTACACAGCAGTTTTCATTTTGTACTTTCACATCAGCCCCTTCCCTCAAGGAGCTTACACTCTGAGACCCCCATCTCACCCTAGGGCCCATATACACAGGAGTCAATTAACCTGCCAGCGTGTGATTGGCGAGTGTGTGAGGAAACCAACAGGGAGAACATTCAAACTCGGGTCGAATCCCAACCATGGCAATAACTGCACTAACAACCCTGGTGTTTCAGAAGTGCTGGTCACTTAGCCACTGTTATCACATATTGGCTATCACACCTAGCCACTATGCTGCCCTCTGACTTTGCGGCAGTTGGCCATTGAGAGGTTGGGGGTTATAACCAGATAGACGGATATACCATATAGCATTATGAATCCTAAGTAATGAAAAAATTCTGATTAAGGCTGGCCATGCACAGTTCAAATCTTGGCCAGTTGAGCAGGAACCGGCCGAGATTGGAACATTTAATGGGTAGGCTGAATTTACCAAGTTGACCGACCAATCAACTTGGGTACAACCAGCCTGCGGGTTTCTCTTATGATTGCTAGCAGCTGCTATAGCAATTATCACTATCTTCCCCCAGTGAAGACTGCTTCCCCCTACCCCGCCAGGAGAAGGCAATAGTTCTGCTGAAGGTATTCCCTTTGTCAGCAGTATTCCCGATGGAGGAATTGTGCGAATGTGCACCGTGTATGGCCAGCCTTGGAGAACGTTCATTACAATGTCACACATATGCTCACCTTTGCATTTGTAAAGGAAATTGTTTGTTGTTCCCCATTTCCAGTGGGCAAAACAAGATGCAATGTTCTTCATCACTTTGCCATTATCATAGACATCTAGGGAAGAGAAAAAGCAGAGTTAGTTTCTTACCGGCAACTCTGTTTCCAGTAGTCTTCCGGGGCAGCCCTTGAGAGCTGGGTTCCTCCTCCCGGGAACAGGAAACACATTGCCAAATTGTCTTTAAAAGGCGGTCCCTCAGGTCCCTGGTCAGTTGTCCCAGAGAACCGAAGGTCGGAAATCTGAAAGACATAATCACACACCACAACCCACAAAGTTAGACATTAGGGTGGGAAAGTGCTGCCCCGGAAGACTACTGGAAACGGGAATTACTGGTAAGAAACCAACTCTGCTTTTCCCCCAGTTGTCTTCTGGATCAGCCCTTGAAAAGGATAATCAAGTACTCACCAGACTAGGGAGGGTCCAGAGCCTGGAGGACTTTCCTCCCAAAGGCATGATCCTGGCTGGATATTAAATCCAGCCTGTAGTGCTGAATGAAAGTGGAAAACTTTGCCCACGTCGCTGCCCTGCAGATTTGTTCAGGAGTGGCTCCCGCTCTCTCTGCCCAAGAATACGCCGATTCTCTTGTAGAGTGAGCCCTTAAGTCTTCTGGCGGTTTTATCTGCATGGCCTTGTAACATTCTACTATGGCAGCCTTTATCCATCTTGCTGACGTATTTTTAGATGCCAGTTTGCCCTTCTGCTTTCCCACGTACAAGACAAACCAGGCATCTGAGGATCTGGAGTCATTGGTGACCTCCAGATACTGTAGTATACACCTTCTGGTGTCTAGTAATGCTAGCTCTTGTTGCTTACTATTTTTTGGTGAGCTACAAAAAGAAAGCAAAATTATGTCCTGGGATCTATGGAAGGCAGATGTTACCTTCGGCATAAACCCTGGATCTGTCTGTAGGACTATCCTATCCTCAAATTCTGAAAAATGGTTCTCTAACAGATAGGGCTTGGAGTTCTCCTATTCTCCTTGTCATTGTAATAGCCACTAGAAAGATTGTCTTGTGTTTTGTGAACACAATGATGCTTCCTATAGGAGATTCAAAGGGGTTCCTAGAAATGCCTTTAAGCACTGTCGACAAATCCCACGCAGGACATTTGTCTTTTTGACGGCCTATATTTTGCCAAGGCCCTGCAGAAGCGTGAAATGAGCGGGTCATCTTGTAGTGATCGCTCACAACAGAGTGCCACTATCTGTACTTTTAATGAACTCAGTGCTAGCTCCTTGTTCGTTCCCTGTTACAGGAAGTCTAGGATTGTTGGTGTATCCATTCTTATATCATTCTCAGTGCGCCAGCTGTTGAACGTTCTCCAAACTTTTCTGTAAATGGTCCTGGTATTAGGTTTCCTGGTGCTTAGTAGAGTTGTTATAACTTTCTCTGATAGTCCCCTTGATCTTAAGAGGTCTTCTTCAGAAACTAAGCAGCTCATCAAAAACTCTTGTTTGAGGCCAGTTAGCGGTCCCTGAATCATCAGATCGTCCCAGAAGGGGAACAGCCATGGTTCCTCCGCTGATAATTGGAGGAGTATGGTGAACCAAGTTCTCTTGGGAAAGTATGGTGCAATCAAAATTAATTCGGTCTGTTCCTGCAGAAATTTCTTTATTACCCAGGGGATCAGGTGTACCGGGGGAAAGGCATAGCATGTCCTGAAGTTCCAAGGGTTCTGGGAGCATGTCTATTCCCAAAGGTTTGTTTTGTGGGCTTAGCGGGTAAAAAAAGACCAGTCTTGGAATTTTTCCTGGATGCGAACAGATTTATTTCTTGTTTAGGGTTGAAATGTTTTATTGGTTTTAGAACGTACATACATTGGGTGTTATCAATATACCATCATGTCACAGTGTACATTACATGAACAAAGTAGAATACGTGCAAAGGCAAAACATAGTCATAACCATAATTACGTCTACTGAAAAGAGATTTTGAAGCCCATGACCAACACTTGATAGCCAGTTGTAAGCCGGCATGAGTTGGGAGTCGGTCGGCTCAATATGACTCCCAGTGCCCCCAATGGGAACCTATCTGCGCTGGGGGCACAACAATGCTGTCATAACGCTGCCGATCGAGACCCTCAATTAGGCGGGCTCGAAAATAACAGAAACCTACTTGGATTTGGCGTCAGCTAGAAGCTACAGTTGGCCAAAATCAGTCTTGTACTTAATGAATCTGGATAATGATGGATCAGTATGTTAAACAAACTGCATCGATCCAATAGGCAGTAATATCGGAAACTATAAGAGATAGAGAGAGAAAGGGGATAGGAGAAAGGAGGAATAGAAGGAAAGAGAAAAAGGAGGAGAGATGCGAGATGTGGTCCGCTGTAGAGACCTCTAGATCACCCATGAGCCAATTCAACTGGAGTATATGGCCTCACCATGGTAAGAGGACATTAAGGTCAAAACCAGAGGGGAGGCATGTATTGATCCAGGGCTGCCAGGTACGGTCAAACTTATGGTCTGCATCTTTATCTCGAGCATCGATTTTCGCATGAATCCTATAGTTTGTCATCCTGTTTTTGGCTTCTAAAATATGTAAGTTCGGGGTTTTCCATGCTTTAGGAATAGTTTGCTTGGCAGCTGACAAGAGGTGAAGAAGTAGTTTAAATTGTTTATTACTTAATGCATCCGGCTTGCGATTTAGGAGCGCAGTGGTCGGCTCCGCTACAAGATGTGTGTTAAACATGCGCGAGGGCATGGAGAAAATATCTCTCCATAGCTTTTGTGCTACTGGACAGGGCCACCATATATGCAAGTGCGTGCCTGGTTCCGAAAAGCCTCGGAAACAGGTTGCCGGGTAGGAAGGAACGTATTTTGCGATGCATGCTGGTACTAGATACCATCTTAATAAAACTTTAGAATTTGTTTCAATAGCGTGTAAGCTGTAAGAAGCGGACCTGGTAGCGGACCAGCTCGCCGACCAGTCAGCAGTAGTGAGTTGGCATTCAAAGTCCGCCTCCCACGCCCGTGTATAGTTTGGCACTTGGGTAGGCTGGGTACAAATAAGTTTCGCATAAATTTGGCCTCTAGCGTGGGGATCTTTTTTACAAAGTTGTTCGAACCCTGACAAATGATCTAACTGGGAGTCTTTAGTGGCTGGTTGAGAGTAGAAATGTTTGAACTGGAGGTAATTGAATAGTTGATTATGGGGTATTTGGTATCTAGTCACTAACGTTGGGAAAGGGATTATTTCTGTATTTAAAGATAGCTGGTAAAGCCTAAGTAACCCCCTGGACATCCAGTGCTTAAATCTAGCTGGGGAGTCCCATGCTGGTAGGAAGGCCGGGTTTTTCATAAAATGATAGCATAGGGTTAGGTCGTGATTGCAGTTGAAATTTTGTTTTGAGTTAATCCCATATGGAGAGGTAATGTTTAATAATTGGATTATTTATTGATCTACGATCCGAAGGTCAAAGCCATAGAAGATTAGATAGTGACAGAGGGTCCACTTCCACTGACTCTATAGATACCCACATGGGTATCTCCCGAGTCGTGTGATATTTGGTCAAGCTGACCACTTGTGCTGCCTTATAGTACTTGGCTAAGTGTGGTACCCCTAGCCCCCCGCTAAGTTTAGGAAGGAATAGAACCCGTCTGTTCACTCAGGGTTTGACAGAACCCCAAATGAAATTCATTATGCGTTTTTGGAGGAGCCTGAGAAAATAAGCCGGGACCGGCACTGGGAGAACTCGAAATAGATATAATAATTTCGGGAGGACCGCCATTTTGACTACATTTATACGTCCTAGCCAAGAAATGGGCAGGGAAGTCCATTGTGTCAGAAGGTTTGTTACCTGCTTTAGCAGCTTAGGGTAGTTATATGAAAAAAGTTTTGTATAGTCTGTGGTTAGGTGTATGCCAAGGTAATGTAGCGAGGAGGGTGTCCATGAAAAGGGGAGGGAGTTCCGTAAGGACTCAACTTCATCTGCTGAGAGGGAGATGTTAAGAGCTATTGATTTTTTAGGATTCATCTGTAAACCTGAGATAGAAGCGAATTTATCGAGGATTGGAAGGAGGTTTGGGCCTGATACCATAGGAGATGACAAAAATACGAGGATGTCTGCGAAGAGGCAGAGTTTGTGTTGGTACCCGCCGAGTTCGACGCCTGTTATCTCTGATTAATTCCTGATTAATATTGCCAGTGGCTCAATCATCAGAGCAAACAAATGGGAGAGCAGGCAGCCCTGCCTGGTTCCTCTCCTGATATTGAAACTATCAGACTTAAATCCCGCATATTTCACACAAGCACTTGGGTTATTGTCGATTGCCATGACCCATTTTAAGAAGTGTGGACCAAAGCCACTTGCTCAAAACATATTGCATATACTGCCATGATACCGAGCCAAAGGCTTTCTTTATGTCAATTGAAAGGAAGCAGACAGGGATCCACCTAGATTTAGCACTGTGAGCCAGAAGGACCGCTGGCCGGACATTGTGGTTTGGGAAGCATACATATAGTGGCTGTGGTCGATTCCCGTCTAAAGGAGTGGCCTTTTAGTACACTATTAAATGCCACCACTAGATGAGGGGAGAGAATCTCAGAGAAGGTACGGTAATAACCGGCCAAAAACCCATCTGGTCCCAGACTTTTGTTGGGTTTTAGCCCTTTGCTAAATGTATTTCTTCTACTGTTATGTCGAGATATAGGCTGGTTCTTTCTGAGTCTGTCAGGTTTGGGAGCTGTATCTGCGAGAATATATTGTCGGCCAGCTGAGCATTGAAGTCGTCCCAGGAGCTATACACTCTAGCTAGGAGAGACTTAAATTCCTTGACAATTTTTATTGTGCGAACAGATCTATTTCTGGTCTCCTCCACTGTGTCACCACCTGTTGGAACACCTCTGGGTTGAGTTCCCATTCTTCTTGTGAAACCTCCTGGCGACTTAAGTCCGCCAATTGGTTGTCCTCGCCCCTCAGGTGGAACGCTGTCAAGGACATTAAGTTCCCTTCTGCCCACCTGCAAATCTTATTTGACACATGTATTGAGGGGCTTCTTGTCCCTGCTTGCTTGTTTAGATATGCTACCATCGTAGCATTGTCCGATAGGATCATTAGATGTTGATCCTTGACTTGTACGTGGAAGTGTTGCATGGCCTTGGCCGCCACTAACTCCCTCCAGTTCGATGAATTCTTTGTTTCCTCCAGGCACCACCTCCCTTGGGCCAGTTGACCTGTGAGGTGGGATTCCCACCCCCAGCTGCTTGCGTGGTGAGTGTCCGCGTAGCTGGGAATGACCACTGCAATCCTTGCTCTAGATTTTTGTGGTTTCTCCATCACCAGAGGGATGTTTTTACAGAACTCGTAAGCCACACTATTTTGTCTAGTTCTGTCTGTACTTGTTTTAGGGGAAACAACTGCAAGGGTCTTAAGTGGTATTTTGCTCACTATACTGCTGGGATTGATGAAGTCATTAATCCTAATACTGACATTTTCCGGAGTGTCGCTGGCAGATTGTTCTGCATCGCTTTTACTCTTGGCAAGACCCTGCATTTTTTCTTCTGAAAGGAACTTTTTTGTACTCTGGAATCTTGCTGGTAAAACCCAGGAATCATTCTGAGCGAGGCACATGTTGGATTTCTCGAGGTTTAGAATCCAGCCCATTGATCCCAGCCTCCTCTGTGCCTCCCACAGATCTTCTGTAAGGTGTGTTTTTGTGTCCAGATACGGTATTACTGTAACCTCTCAATCCCAGTGGACCCAGGGCTTCCACCAAGATTTTTGTAAATATCCTGGGTGATGAAAATAGACCGAATGGTAGAGCCCTGCTTTGAAAGTGGTGTTCTTCCCCGTCTATCTCCACCGCCAACCTCTGCGATTCTTCCCTTATGGGAATGTGCAGGTAGGCATCCATGGGTCGCCATGAATACTTCTTGTTGGAGGATGTTCCTGATTGAGAAGATGGATTCCAAGCGGAATTTCTTGTATGAGATTGCCTGATTCAGAGGCTTCAGGTTCAGTATTGGACACAACTTCCTGGAGGGCTTTTTTATTACAAAATATATGAGTGTAAAAACCCCTCCCTCTCTTTCTCCTGCTGGAACTGAGATGAGGACCTTCTGATCTACCATTTCTCCCAATAGAAGCGGGAGGGCCCTTTCTTTTTCTGGGTTTCTTGGAAGTCTGGTCAGTAAGAATCTCTCTGGGGGCCAAGAGTTGAATTCTAGTGTGGAACCCCTTGAAATAGTGTCCAGCACATAGTAGTTGGCTGTTGTCTTCTGCCATTGTGGGAGGAAGGCAACAAATCTTCCTCCTACCGGCATGCTGTAGTCATGGCTTCTGGGTTTGACTGTTCGTGCCAAAGAGTGGATTGCCGTTTGGTTTACCTTTAAGTCCTGCCTAATGCTTCTTGGGGTATTCTTTTTTATTTTCTTGTGGGTACTTTTTTCCCCCCCAAAAAAAACCTCTTTGGAGGTGGGTTGCGTCTTTCTGCTGAAAAATGTGCCAAACAGGAGGTCCCCTGCAAATGGGAGGTTGCATAGCTTTGACTTGGACGCCGGGTCCCCTGCCCAGGTTTTCAGCCATATGGCCCTTATGGCTGCTACTGAAAGTGAGCTTGACCCTGCAGCCAGCTTCGCAGACTCGGCAGACGCATCTGCTATGTATTCAACTGCTTTGGATAGCACTGGCAGTATTTTTAGGATGTCCTCTTGGAGTACCGTTTTTGATGTGGTTATGGAGTCTAGCAAGCCATACCTCCATGTTCCTTGCTACGCATGTAGTAGCCAGTGCTGGCTTGAGACTGGCTATACTAGTGTCCCAGGCCCTTTTTATGATAATGTCTCCCTTTTTATCCATGCAGTCCTTGAGGTGCTCCATGTCTTCAAACCCCAATGAGGTCTTTTTGGGGACCTTGGACAAGGGACCATCAAGCTTGGGATTTTAGTTCCACACTGCTTGAGGATCTCCTTCAAAAGGAAATAGTTTGTGGCAAAAAAAGTTTGTTTTTTTTCAGGTTCTGCCCATTGTTTTTTTACCACGTCTGACAACACCTGATGGATGGGAAAAACCTTAGATTTTTTTTTCTCTCTCAGCCCTTGATACATCTGGTTATGTTTTTAAGGCAGTTCCTCCATCTCTAGCGTTTTGTATATGACCCCAAGCAATTCATCTACGTCCTCCAGGGACAACTTGTACCTGGGCCCCTTCTTGGTACCCTCTTCAAGCTCTGACTCTGAGCTGTCCGTAGCTGGCTCACTAGGTACCGTGCTACCCGCTCCTTTATGCTTCTTCTGTGAACCTGAAGCACCAGATTTGGGTGAGGCAGGTGGTGAGGGGTTCCTTGAGGAAAATGTTTGAGGCCTAGCCTCTGAAATAAACGGTTTTAGATCCTTGAATGTTGAAGTAATTTGCTCCCTCATGGATCCAAAAACCTTTAGCTTACACAGAGTCTGTTTAATTAGTTTATCGATTCATATCTGGCAAAGCAGTTCCTTATACTCCAAAGGTATTTTAGTATTGCATTTTGTACACCACTTCCAGGAGGTGGGCTTGGTGTCTTGCCATTTAAGTCTGTAAAAAGACAACAGAAAAAAAAAACCAAACACCGGGGATTATGGCGGTGAGCAGCACCACACCGCTCCACCATGTGCATCACCCAGTGCTCCCTTCTTCTATAGTGCCCCAGTATGCTAGACAAAACTACCACCATCTAGCAGACTTCTCCCATAAGAAACACAAAAGGTCACCTCCTGGTGCCTACCTGTGTCCTGCTGGTGCCTCCATGCCTGGTAAGAAGGAATCTTGTCCTCTTTCTGCATCCCTGTATGTCCTGTGGCATCCGCGCTGTCCCCTACAGCCTCCTCCACATACACGGCACCAGCTAGCCGCTTCTGCCTCTTGCACCTTTAAGGGGTATGGACCAGGTCCCCGGCACACGTCAATGAAGTCAACCCTCCCTGGAAATGACGCGCCAGGTCTTCCGGGTCAAGCTAGTTTCCAGCCGTGGGTACACTCCCCTGCACCAGAACTAGCCAAGGGGATGGCACATTGATGCCTATTTCCATGCCTGGGCACAGAAGATGGTGAAAAACCGGGATACCTCCCACCTGTGCCTAGGAGGATTGCTGTGGCCGTTCTCAACCTCCACCAAATGCTGTGGCTCTAGTATGGTCTCCTCCTCCCATCAACTGGCTCACCCTCCTCCTCATGCTGCTCTCAAGGATGCGCTGCCCAGTTGTTCGCTCTTGGGGGATGGATCCCCCAGGTCCTTTTGGCAACATGTCTCCTCCGGCCGGAGGAAACACTAAAACTGACCAGGGACCGCCTTTTAAAGACAATTTGGCAATGCGTTTCCTGTTCCTGGGAGGAGGAACCCATTTCTCAAGGGCTGCCCAGAAGACTGGGGGAAAACATTTTCTTAAAGCAACCCGTGACCATTGTCAGGCAAGACTGAATGTTTGTGGTAATAACTTTGTGCAAATGGCACTCATGATCCTCGTGTATATGGAAG
>BLSH010199588.1:159925-170559 GCA_018402905.1 Glandirana rugosa | reverse complement strand
TGGAGTTTCATTCTCCCTTTAACTCTTTCACTTCCTCTGCAATTAGTTTTTACTGAATTTTGCAAAATTTAGCTATTCGGACGATTTCCGAAACTTCCCCCCCCCATTCAAAAATTCACGGTAATTCGGAAATGCGTGGCAGTTGCCGTAATTCGGAAATAAAGATGATTTGAAATAATAATAAATAGCTATTAAATTATAAGTATTGGAATTTCCCTGAACATTTGGCTGTTCGTGAACTTGAATATGAAATTTATCACTACCAGCCAAATTTTCAAGGAAATTCCAATACCTGTAATTTATTTCACATACACACACACACATATACATATACACACACACACACACACACACACACACACACACATACATACACACACACACACACACACACACACATATATATATACACACACACACACATATATACACACACACACACATATATATATATATACACATACACACACACACACACACACACACACACCCCTTTTTCATGGCTGCTAGACCAGGTAATTGTGGAAGTTTTACCCCCAAACCAGCTTTTGGATGAAATAATTCAAAAGATAAACCGTAAAATAGTAGATTTTATTTGTAAACATTACATAGCAGCATTGCACATTTATCAACTGGTAACAAGACCCGCAAAAAATAAGATCTATACATCTATAAAACATGACAACCTGATAGAAACAGAACATTGTAAAAAACAAAAACACCATGAGACAGGAGAGATATTAAAGACCAACATTCCAATATCTCCGATGTCGGTCAATAAATTTGGTACAATAGAAAAATAAACTTAAGTACAAAAGCGCAAGTTTATAAATTAAAATGATAGTGCTTATGAACTTGTAACATTGCAAACCCAAAAACAAAATCATTAAACCAGTTGCTGAATGCCCGCCGTCGTGGGGCGGCGGCAAAGTGGTTCAATATCGCAAACCGCCATCACCTGGCGGCAGCTGCGAGATTGGGGATCATGAGCGCGCACCAGTGAAGGCGCGTTCACTGTCTGCCGATCCACGACCCATTCTGTCACTGTCCACCGACCCAAGATTGCTCGGGGTTGGTCATGGGTCCACGGACCCAAGACCCGTTCGGTCACTGTCCACCGACCCACAATCGATCCACCGCAGTGACAGAACGGAGGTCCGTGTATGTAAACACCCAGATCTCTGTTCTGAAAGGGGGAGAAGGGCTGTGATTGCGGGCTTCCTGTGCATGGGAGCCGCGATCACTCTCCTCCCCCACTCAGCCCAGCCCCCACAGTTAGTAACACACACAGGGAACACCGTTAACCCTAAGAGCGCCCCCTGCAGGTTACCCCCTTCCCTGCCAGTGATTAATTTTCATAGCACTGATCGCTGTATAAAATGTCAATGGTCCCAAAAAATAAAAAAAAAAAGTGTCAAAAATGGTCCGGACATGTCCGCTGCAATATCGCAGTCCTGCTAAAAAAAATTGCAGATTGCCGCCAGTACCCCATAAATTAGTTAACGCGGCAACTTTTGCGCAAGCCAGCCAATATACGCCGATTGTGATTTTTTTTTACCAAAAAAATATGAGGAAGAATATAAAATTGGCCAAAACCAATAAATTTTTTTTTTTATTATTAAATTTGTTTTTTTTTGGATTTGTATTTTAGCAAAAAAATTTTTTTTTTTTTTGCATAATTTCCATGGCGATCAGAAGTGCAGAGGTGACCAAATACCACCAAAAGAAAGCTTTGTGGGGAGAAGAACGCAAATTTAATTTGGGCACAACGCCGCACGACTGCACAATTGTCAGTTAAAGCGACGCAGTGCCGAATCGCAAAAAGTGTTCTGGTTCTAATCTGGGAAATCCTTCCGGGGCTGAAGTGGTTAATGAAAATGCCAATCTTTGAGCTCTGAGCCGTTAAAGCATCTTTTAACCAAGGCTATTGGGTCTACAAAAAAATTGACCTTTCCTGCTTTAGCATTGGCAAACTCCTTCAAAAAGTCAATCTCTTGCGCAATGGCATTCTCAATAGACAGAGTGGCAAGACCCGCCAGCCGTTCTTGTGACATTGAAGAGCGCAGGTACATTTTTAAAGATTTTTAATTTTGAGAAGCTTCCTTCACCCGAAGCCAATGATGGGAAGTGTCAACCGTATGCCAAGTGCTAGAGATACATTTGGAGCAAAACCATTTAACTGCGTAACCCAGAACATCAGTTGGGTTCATGCTTGCAAATACAACAGGAGCCAAGACCATTAGCTCTTCACACAGCTGCATTCCATCAATCTCTTCATCCTTGGTCCTTACATCAATTACCTCTTATAACTCCATACAGCTCTTCAAGAGTTGCCCCCTATTCATGTCCACGTTTTCTGTCATACAAAAACTCAAAATGGCTACCATGACCTTTAATCTGTTCAAATCTGTTGAGAGATTTGATTAGGACATCCAAGATAGTGTAGAAACACTCAACTTTAGACCGTTTTTGGGGATCTTGGATCGGATCATCTTGTCCCTCGTAGGAAAAAAAAAAAAAAAAAAAGTATTTTTTCTCTGCACTGTAGAAGGGAAAACGGAATCGATTCCCATTTCCAGTGCCATTGTTTGTGCTTCTGCGAGCAACTCAACCAATCCATTATCAGACCTTTCCTAGAAGGTTTTGCTGGATTCCAAAAGCTCCACCACTAGAGTTTAGCGAACCCGAACTGTAACGTTCGGGTTGTACCAAACTTTCGGGTGTCCGTGTCCCGAATGTTTGAGAAAAAGGTTCGGGTTCTGGTATTTTATCACGCATGTTGAATAGCTTCATGGCAGCCAATCAACAAGCGTTTCACTGGTTTTCCCTAGAAGCCATCACAGCCATGCCTACTAATGGCATGGCTGTGATTGGCCAGTGCACCATGTGACCCAACCTCTGTATGAGGCTGGAGTCACAGTGCTGCATGTCACATGCTCTCAGGTTAGTGTAGGGAGAGGATGCTGCCGGCGCTGTGAGGGACAGATTGCAGATCTAATAACTAGGTAGATATTACTACTACTGCTTTGAGGGACAGATTGTAGATCTATAACAGAGATAAGCAATTAGCGGCCCTCCAGATGTTGCAAAGCTACAAGTCCCATCATGCCTCTGGCTCTGGGTGTCATGCTTGTGGCTGTCAGAGTCTTGCTATGCCTCATGGGAACTGTAGTTCTGCAACAGCTGGAGTTCCGCTAATTGCATAACCCTGATCTATAACATCTCATCCTGCATTACAGAAAGATCTGACTACAGAACGATCTCTCATCCTGCATTACAGAACGATCTGATTACAGAACGATCTGATACTGGACTAGGTAGAGATTACTACTGCTTTGAGGGACAGATTGCAGATCTAATAACATCTCCCATTTTTCTTCCTTTTGCAGCCCTCTAGCACTTTCCAGGACTTTTTTACAGTCATTTTTGTGCCGAAAAGTTCGGGTCCCCATTGAATGCAATGGGGTTCGGGGTCAAGTTCGGCCGAACCCGAAACGTCCAGGTGTTCACTCATCTCTATCCACAACATCTGGCAAGTAAATGGTTTCACTTTGAAGAAGTTTGCTCCATTAATGCTACTTAATATCTTAAGCCACATTACTGTCAAGCACAAAAATGTAAAACCATTTAGCTCTTTTGCCAATGAAGCAGAGCCTCGCTTCTTGAAAAAAATATCAAATGCTATAAAAATACTTCAATCGCCAGTGTGTCATATTTCAGCTATTTGGAATCTGAAAAGACGAATGGCCTCAATTCTTCTTGACCATCTTGTAGTTTATGGTGGCTTCACCGATTTGCCTTTTTAAGATGTCCCACCGATTTGTTGAGCCAGACAAAAAAAAAATAAATACATTTTCTGCAAAGCACCAAAAAATGAAATGACTTCCCTACAACACAACGCAGCATCATTTACAATGAGGTTTAAAGAATGAGCACTGCAAGGACTATAGAACGCCCGTGAATTCAAATCCTTGTTTCTCTTCTGAACACCAGAGTGCTTGCCTTTCATGTTGGACCCATTGTCATACGCTTGGCCTCTCATATCGCTTAATGGTATGTTCAGTTTCTCAAGCTCTGCCAGAATTGATTCCGCCAACTGTTCTCCAATCGAAGTATGAACTGGGATGAATCCAAGAAATCTTTATTCGATTCTTCACTTCAGGGCTTGCTGTTATCGAGTCCCCTTGTATGATTGACACAAACCTAACGATGGTCTTCTGTTCCACAAGAGCAACATCTAGGGTGCAGTCAAGAATGATGGAATAGTATGTAGCGCCCTCCTAGTTTGGGGGTTCGTGAGTCTATATGGTTTTTGGCTCTCTGTGCTTAACAGGAGAGCAGATAGGTAAATATAGATGCTGTCTGCTTGTCAGAGAGCCTTGATTTGAGTAAGGTCTGCTCAGTGTGCTCTGGTGCTGATTCACGTGGCCTGGAAAGTTTTACACTGTCCAGAAGTATGGGTTCTTATTGGACAGTGGGAGGAAAACCCAGCCTGTGACAGCAGGTGTATGTGGATGTAGTTCTGACCAATTAGCAGGGGATGTGCCCCACTGAATTTTGCGTGAATACATTCATATAAAAAAGGAGCACATGGACTCAAGGTGAGGAGTTCCTGCCCACCCAGACCTCAGGGGTGGAGATGTGTGTTCAGCTCCTGGCTGCTAGGCCTGAGGCCTATCCAGGAGGCTGTTGGATGCTGGGCCTGGTTGAAGCCTAACTGGAGTTGCTGAAGCCACAGCCCAGAGTTCCTTTAAAGCTGACAGAGGGGGAACATCCTCGGATCCTGTCTGGTATCACAGTGGCAAAGTGTCGCTTGGAAGTTGGAAGGAGGCTACCGGCTGTCCCGGGACATAGTGCGAGTACAGACCTGTGAAGAGATCCTTGAGATGGAGAATCCCCCCTCCTGCTCTTCATAGTCAGCAGTCGGTGTGTGAGCTAGGAAGGAGACACTGGTGAGTGTCTTGAAGAAACAAAGTCCGGCTTATCCTCTTCTGCTTAAAAAGGGACTTGTGTCACTGGGATCAGTTTGCCATTTGGTGTCACTGACAGTCTGCTGTATAGGTATAGGGAGAAGTTGTCTTCGCTTGGAATCAGTCATCTTGGAGTATCCCATCCATTCCCTTCTCCTGTCCAAGTTCTATAATAAAGCATCAAAACTCATCCCCTAGACTGGTCATTGGAGTAACAAGCAGTATCGTGTGTGCTCACCTGGCAGTGTGGAAATCCATTGTGAATGGCTACAGGAGGGGAGGCCCAGGTTAAATAAATCAGCAGCTCCTTCGGTGGCACCACTACAATATTTGGCTTTTTTTTAATAGTAGAAGAATCCGTCTGGTTATTTCTTTAGAAAGAAGGCCAATCAATTAATTTTGTATATTCTTTCCCGGATAATGGTAATGAATTTCAGAATTTGAATTTTTGAAGGTGGTTCTGCATCAGCGTATCAAAGGTGGCCAGCATTTCCACAAGTTGCAAAGAATTACCATTGTTTGCATTGTAAAGTGTCATTGCTTCCTCTGAAACTCAAGCTCTGCTCACCAAGATATTGGACGATGGCTGAAAGGCGCTTGAGAACACTGCCAGTGCGGAGTTTCGGTTGTTAACAACATCTGGTAAACTCGGTCAATAGTTTTTCCTGATCCAAGCCTCATCAATAACTCATTCCACCTTCCCACAGAAGCAAGATGATATGCAGACTGTTTGTGTGCTGTCAAAATATGTGATATATTTTTCCAGTCATCGACACTTCCAGAAGTCAGACTTCTAACAAAAGCAAAGAGTAGATTAGCCAATGTCTGCTCTACACTTCTCCATTTCCTAGGTGGCGTTTTTAATGGATTGCTGTAACAGGTCTATTAGATGCATCCCTGGGAAATGCAAAGTCTTCATTTGGCTTTGCTGGGCCTTTCATTACCATGGTAGCCCGACATGACGTAGTGATGACATCCGGCCAATCCGCTGGATCAGAGACATCCATTGGTAATGTAGGGATCTTTAGTAGTTTTGGTGATCTTAGAGAGTTCACTTCTTCAGTATCTGTCAATTTTCTCTTCAACAGATTGCTCGCCAATAGTGGTCGATGCTGAAGCACCCACTGTCATGGTTGTTGAAGGTCCTTCACCGATATCCATGTGCTCAGGATTGTCTTCAACTTCACAATCCGGTTCATCATCCTGAGCTTGTGTGGGTTTCTGCTCCTGGTCAGCACTGAAGAATTTTCTTAATGATCCAGCCATTTTTTGGGCCTCTTATTCTCAGTTTCCTTTCGAAACCCACACCCGGCAACTTCTTACGTGGAGGTCCAGACATTGCTTGACGTGAATCAATCCACTGCAGAAATAAACAAATAATTAACCCCTGAATGACAAATTGGGTTTTGGTTCTCGTCTGGGCCAAACCCATTTAGTCAAGTGATCGCTGATTGGTTTTCAGCGACATGACTTTAGGCCAAAAATATTGTTTTTTCTTAGTCTGTCTGGCTTCTTAAACAAATGAACCCCTCCCATCCTGCCACACAATTTGGGGCATATGGCTGAGGATTGGACAAGCCCCCCAAGGGTTGTCAAATCCTCTACATGAATGCTGCCAGCCATGGCTCTCACTTCTCCTCTCCACTGACTGACACGAGTGGCCTTCGGGGGGTGAAGGTGTTGCTGCCAGCAGTGGCTCTCACTTCTCCCCTCTCTCCACTGACATGAGAGCCATTGGGGGATGCTGCTCTGTGATGAGAGGAGGATGCATACATCATGTAGAGCAGCCAGTGACCAACAGCGGCCAGGCGCCCAAGGTGGCCGCCCACTCCGCCTAGTGGTAGAGGTCGGCACCTGGTGCTCTCTCCTACTTTCCTTTCCACTCTGCCTTGTGCCTGCCACCAAGATCTCACTCCCCCTGGCTGCACCCGAGCACTCCAGACCATGACAGCCCACACTACTCCATCTCCAGGCTTCCAGCCGAATTTCTCCTCCCAGATTGGGCTGACCCTGGGTATTTAAGAAGGCCAGCCCCCTGCCAATGCAGATTAGGGATTGTTCAGGGCACCTTTGATCACCCTAGATAGCTACACCTCCCCCTCCCACCTCCCTTTCCAAAAAACACCAGAAGCTTCTGGAAAGTGGGAGGTCCTGATGACACCATCTGTGAATCACTCAATCCTACCTGAGCCACTCCCAGCCCAGAACCAAAACAATCAGGCTGACTAAATTTTACCTTACCTACCAAAAATCTCCCTGCTACTTAACCAGCAGTCTCTGGAGTGTACCTACATTGGCTGTAGCTCTAACAGTCCCTCAAATGTAGTAATGGGGATTTGGCAACCTCTTCCGATCTCCCCCGTCCTCTCGAACAGAAGTAGAAAAACTGAGGGTTTGCCTGCTTTAATCACTATTATACAGTCCTTCTGGATAGCACGCCCAAGATTACACTCTTCAGGTCCTTGAATCTCTCCCAACTGCTACTATCCGGTCCCCGCAAAGGCTTGGGTACATGCAGATACTCCCAGGTCATTTTATTTTGCCACTCCATCCTGGAGTTCTCCACTCCAGGACTCTTGACCTTCCCTCTCCCTGGTAAAATTTGGGTATTTGGCTATTTAACTACCACTTGATAATAGGTTGCTACCCTGGTCTGGGTGGTGGAGGGCCTGTTTAGGAAGATTTGGCTGCTAGTACTTGGGATGCCTGCTGCATTGGTTGAGTCCCGTGAAGGCCCCAATTCATCCTCCTCTGAGAGGACATCAAAAGGTGTGTGACCCCCCCCCCCCCCCCCGTCATCCACTCTTCATCTGAGCCCTCACTTGGAGATGACCACTCCGCTAGGTGCTCCATGTAACCAAACTGCCAGCAATCTGGGCAACCCCGTTTATGGCCCTGCCCTACACATCCCCACTAGGCTCGACAAGGGGCTCATTCCCATCCACAACTGGTTCCGGTCCCACTGGCATTGTTATAAGGTGGTTCTCAGCCGGCATTTCAAGAACCCCGGACTCCCGCATGGTAGTACTTATGGCACCCAGGTCCCCGGCCAGGCCACGACAGGTTCCTCCATCCTCTGCGTTCACGGGGGAGTTGCCAGGCCACAACTCTACCCCGCCTTTGGGTGGCGAAACCAGTCCCAATCCGGCCTTCCGGGACTTTCCCGGCTGCGGATGACAAAACCCTGTGCACAGGTCCACCGTATAGTATGATGGCTGCTGCTGTGTGAATGTCTACTGGGTCAGTGACTCACCGCCAGGGCCACACCGCGCCCAGGCAGTAACTTCTGGGGTGGGCATCCAACACTCTGAGCATAGAAGACTTAACCATTCAGTCCCTCCCATCGCTCCCAGGGCGAGTCTCCTTTGAGGCACCTGTCAGACCCCATCGCCTACTAGGGTCCACTTCGGCAACCATGTTTAAGCTGGAACCAGGAGACCACCTTCCGCTGCCTCGTGGTGTCTGCAGCTAGCTGCAAGCACTGAGACTCTTCCAGGCCAAGGCACCTCCCCCTCGCTACCAGACGGGCTGGCGCCAAAAGTCCTGATAAGCAAGGTTGCTGCAGGTCATGCTGCTGTAAGCCCTTTATGAAGGATGAAAACTTGTAGACATGCTGATGCTAGCAGGATATGTCCAGACATGCTGACCTTGTTGGTGGTCGATGGTAGCCACTGTAATAGTAGCCACTTTTTTGCTCGAAAAAACACCTCTAACACAGTCTCTCCCTCCATACTTTACTGTTAGCAGGAGTTTGGAGCACAAGTTCATGATGCCCAGCTTTTGCAGAACGCTTGGCATATTTGTAATCCATGGGCGCAATCACCTGCGGTGGTTTCCATGGGTGACAGCACATGTTTTACAAGTCACTAAATTGCAGGGAAATTGTTTGCAAGTCACCGCCCCAGCATCAGTTGCAGCCACTGGGTAAAACAGGAACAGCAAATGGTGACAGCTTCCGCTGGTTACTACGGACAACAGCACTTGCAATTTAGCACAGTATGGTGGGCAGAGCACACAAGTCCTTGCTAATCGTAAAACCACCACACTTCCATGGCCAAGTTAACTTCCGTTGCTAGGGGTAACTGTCAGAATTACATGAAACAGGGGAATACCAGAATATGAGCCCCCAAATGTAGCCAATGGCCCCCTTAGGGGTGGCTTGTTGTGGTTCACCTGATCACACTGCCCTCAATCACACTTTTCTGCACATCTGGAGACGTAGAACAGACTGGTACTTTTTGTTTTTTTATTAGGGGATTTGAACTTGGATGGGTTAGGGATGATTATGGGATGCCCAGGTAGCGAACAGTTCTGTACATGGGGCCACTATATACACTTCTCCATATTCCTCCAGCACAACACTTGCTGACTGTTACACTCCTTGTCTCTCTCTCCTGCACAACACTTGCTTCTCACAAGTGAGACCTGAAAGGATATTTATCAGGCCTCCAAAAACATCTTCCGGCCTAGCTAGCACATGGTGAGGCCTGCTAGTTGAAGCAGTACCTCCGGACAGCTCATTACAGGCAGAGGCTCCAAGGTGTAGCCAAGTATTGCATGCTAGCTGGCCTGATGGACCACTACTCCCAGCCCATATTCTAGGCCATGTCAGCTCCTCTAGCTTCAACAGCCTTCTCCACTACGACAGAAACATAGGAATCTCACACTGGCTTCTGCATCCTTCCCAGATCGTCTCTCACCCCAATCCGCTCCGGCATGCCTCTAACAGTTTCCCATGGTATGTTGCTCACCCACATCCTGACACTTTGTTCCACACTGGAGATCTCTCCTGCATAGTGCACCCTTCCACTGTCCTTGCCGCTCTGCCTTGTGCCTACCACCAAGATCTCACTCCTGGCTGCACCCAAGCACTCCAGGCCTGGGGTCGTCACCCCCCCCCCCCCTCCAGACTGGGAGCTTCCCCTGGCCACGACAGCCCACGCTACTCCATCTCCAGACTTCCACCCACAACTTCCAGGTTGGGCTGACCCTGGGTATTTAAGGAGGCCTGCCCCCTACCAATCCAGTTTGGGGATTGGTCAGGGCTCCTTAGATCACCCCACATGGCTACACCTCCCCTCCCACCTCCCTTTCCAGAAAACCACCAGAAGCTTTTGGAAAGAAGTGTGAGGTCCTGGTGACACCATCTGAATCACTCAATCCTGAGCCACTGCCAGCCCAGAACCAAAACAATCAAGCCTGACTAAATTTTACTTTACCTACCAAAAATCTCTCACTGCACCTACCTAGCGTGGAGGGCGCTACAAAAAGTTTAATGAAGAAAAAAGAATAAAAAAAGGTAAAGTTACACCAAAGCACTTACACCGCCCCCCCCCCCCCCCCCAGTACAAAATGTCTTTGGATGTTTTTTCACTGGTTTTGGTACTGACCTCCATTCTTCAGTTGGTGAAGGACACTAGTGGTTGGACATATAATGTCAAATAGAATTTTTTTCACCTTAAAATATTCGAACGAGAAGGTCTAAAGAAAATTACAAAAGTTATGTTTCTAAACTTCTATACGTTTGTGCCCCTTGAACTTCTCCAGGTTATTCTTAAGGAAAATAACCCCGGTAAAACCCCCCCCCCCCCCCCGCCACATTCACGAAACCACATTGAAATGGAAAAAAATAAGAAAAAAGAAGTAATTTGAAAAACATCGCGG
>BLSH010199588.1:138629-149022 GCA_018402905.1 Glandirana rugosa | reverse complement strand
AGCTCATGGCTGCAGCTGCATAAGTTTGGTGTTTTTTCTTCACCCGATGTTCAGCTGTTTGGTAAAAGTAATTCAGGTGGCTCTACTGTCTCCTGATCACTTTTACAGTAGTGAGAAGAGCAGACCCACCTTTCACCACCACCCAAAGTGGTTCACCGGCTCTCCCATTCCTCCCGGGAACATGAGACTGCTGAAAAATGTCCATTTAATTAAGCAGGAGGAGATCAAAGACCATCCATTCCCTGATTCCCTTCCTGCAAGTAATGAACCTGGAAGTGTTCATCACTTCTATTTTCAGAGGCGTCATTCCCCATCTACTGTAGCTGGGGAAGCAACTAATCAATTATGGCAGGGGAGACCGCAAAGATATTGAAGACTGCCAACATCCATAGAGAGGACCCGTCTCTTGTCTATGCTAGTATATAGTAGGCCCCTTGAGATAGCAATACACTTAAAGGGATAACAAAAAAAAAAAAAAAAAAAAAAAAAAAAAAAAAAAAAAAGTCAAAAGCACCCCTGCCCCCCACTGTACCTACATGAGAATGCAAATCACATGTATGCAAGCAGAAATTGTGCCGTCGCCACAATAATTCTAGGGACACAATTTATAGTTTAATCTGATAACCTGGAAAGGCTTTTAAAGCATCAAAAATTTTAGCTACTGTAGTTTGACATTTCGTTGAGCGGAATTTTGAGATTTGACATGTTTGGTATCAATTAGATGCAACCCCATGTTTGGTATCAATTAGATGCAGCCCCATGTTTGGTATCAATTAGATGCAACAGCAGCGCAAATATTGTGCAAAAAAAAAAAAATTGCAACAACCACCATTTTATTCTCCAGGGTCGCTGTTTTCAGAAAAATGTATATTTTTTTTCTGGCGGGGGTAAATACATTAAATGTGGAGTGGAGCTTCCACTTTAGTGAAAGGTGACCCCCCCTGACATGCCACAATTGACAGGTCCACTTCCTCTCCTGGCGCCGCGGCTCTGGAAGGAAGTCGATTTCCCCCCCCCCCCTCCCTCTCAGCGATCTTCTGGGACAAGTCACAGGTCCCAGAAGACCATTCACAAGGTGCAGCACGACTCACGCATGTGCAGTGCGCGCCCGGCTTTGAAGCCAAAGCTGGGTGCCCAAACTTATGGTGCCGGCGCCGCGGAGGGGAGGGGGCAGGGAGAGAGCCCTTGGGCGACCACATCGAGGGAGCCCGGGACAAGTGAGTGGCCGATTGTTAAAAGTCAGCAGCTACACTTTTTGTAGCTGTTGACTTTTACATGGGTGGAACTCCACTTTAAGTATTTAGACCCCCTTCACCCCATAATGACAAAGTGAAAACAGAAATGTAGAAATGTCTGAATTTATTACGAAGGAAAAAAAAACTGAAATCTCACATGCATTTAAGTATTCAGATCCTTTATTCAGCACTTTGTTGAAGCACCTTTGGCAGCAATTTTAGTTGTGTGTCTTTTTGGGGACAATGCCATAAGCTTTGCACACCTTAAAGTGGTAGTAAACCCTCCTATCATTTTCAGCCAAGGAAGCTGCCATCTTGGCCTCTGTTTAATCTACAACTGCCGTGATGCTGCACATAGAAACATAAAAAAGTGACGGCAGAAAAAGACTGAGTAGTCCATAGAGTCTGCCCCTTTTTATATATTTTTTTTTTATTTATTTTTTTTACATTAACCTTGTTGTCTGACTATAGATTTAGGTTTATCCCAAGCATGTTTGAAGCCATTTACTGTTGACTGTCTCACAACCTCTGTTGGTAGTTTATTCCAATCATCAACCACCCTTACAGTAAAATAATACGTTCTAAGGTTAGTTTTGAACTCCCCCCCCAGTTAGTTTGAGGTCCCCGTGTTCTTGATTTTGGTTTCATATTGAAAAGACCGCCCTCCTGAACCTTATTCACCCCCTTGATGTATTTAAAGGTTTCAATCAATGTCTCCCCTCTCCCTTCTTTCCCCCAGACTGTACATATTAAGTTCCTGAAGTCGCTCTTGATATGTTTTATCCCCCAGACCTTTCACCATTTTTGTTACCCGTCTCTGAACTCGTTCTATCTTATCAATATCTTTCTGTAAGTGAGGTCTCCAGAACTGGGACACCGTATTCTAAGTGAGGCCTCACTAAAGATCTATATAGAGGAATCAGAACCTCCTTCCTCCTGCTGATGACCCCTCTAGTGATATAAAGATCTATATAGAGGAATCAGGACCTCCTTCCTCCTGCTGGTGACCCCTCTACTGATAAATCCCAGAATTCTATTTGCTTTTCCCACTGCCTGGTTACACTGTTTGCTCATTTTGCAATCATCTGAAATAAGCATCCCCAAATCTTTTTCTTCTGTAGTGCTGGCTAACACTGTGCCCCCAATGCTGTACTCTCTAAGCGGATTCTTTTTCCCTAGATGCATTATTTTACATTTAGAAATATTGAACTGCAGTCTCCACTGCTTTGACCAATCTTCCAGCAATGCCAAATCCATGTTCCATGTTACAGACACCTCCAGGGATATCAACCCTATTACACACCTTTGTATCATCAGCAAAGAGACATACATTGCCAGCAAACCTTTAGTTATATCTCTTACATAAAGGTTAAATAGAACAGGACCCAGTACAGAGCCTTGTGGTACCCCACTAGTGACTGCTCTCTGTTCTGAGTGAACCCCATTTACAACCACACTCTGGGATCTTTCCTTTAACCAACTGCATATCCACTGAACCACCCAAGGGTTAAGTCCCAGCTTGTACAACTTTTGTATCAGATCATTATGTGGAACTATCAAATGCCTTGCTGAAATCAAGATACGCTGAGATGTCCACAGCACCACGCTGGTCCAAAACACTGGTAATATAGTCACAGAATTCAATCAGATTTGTGTGGCACAATCTGCCCTCAGTAAAGCCGCTGCTTTGGGTCCAGCAAGCTGTGTATTTTTAGGTGATCAATGATCCTTCTTTTGAGAAGTGATTCCATTACCTTGACTACAATTGATGTTAAACTCACTGGCCTGTAATTGCCAGCTTCTACCTTGCTGCCCTTCTTGTGGATGGGTACAATATTAGCTATCCGCCAGTCATGGGGAACTTCTCCTGCTAGAAGAGATTTATATAAAAGATTTGTTAATGGTCCAATAACAATATTGCGAAGTTCTCTTAGAACTCTGGGGTGAATACCATCAGGGCCCATTGCTTTATTAAGCTTTAACCGAGCCTCAGCTACCTCTGTCTCCAGAAATCCTAGAAATGAACCATCATTACTAGAACCAATATGATTCCCTAACTTGTTATCATTAGTGCAGTCTGTTTCTGAGAAGACTGAACAAAAGTAATTGTTTAAATGGTTTGCTACATCCTGGTCTCCCTCAACATATGTGTTGTGCCCAGTTTTCATTTTGGTGATCCCATTGTATTTTTTCCTTCCATCACTAATGTACCTAAAAAAGGTTTTATCTCCTTCCTTAATAGACTTAGCAAGGTCCTCTTTCTGTGCTTTTGCAGCACCCATAATGTGTTTGGCCTCCTTTTGTCTATTTTTGTACTCCTCTCTGTCAGCTAAACCTCCTGTTTCCTTGAATCTTCTATACGCCATTTTTTTCCCTTTACTATCCTACTTACCTCTTTGGTGAAGCATATTGGTTTTTTTCTTCCGTTTATTCTTACTAACTTGCCTGACATATAATCTAGTTGCCTCCACGATGGTAGACTTTAATAGTGCCCACGGATTCCTTACTCCTGTCATTTTTCTCCAACCTTTCAGTTCATTTTTTAGAAATTTCCCCATTTCAGCAAAATTTGTCCTTTTAAAATCTAAAACTTTTGTTTTTGTATATGATTTTTCAGTTCTTGTTTTAGTATCTAAACCAAAGACATTGGTGATCACTAGAACCCAAATTCTCCCCCACCTCAACATCAGACAGTTGATCCCCATTTGTCAGTATTGGGTCAAGAATATGATCACCTCGGGTTGGGCTTTTTACTAACTGTTTTAGAGAAACCCCATTCAGTGCTTCCATTACATCCCTGCTCCTGCTTGTAATAGCAGTTTGAGAATTCCAGTTAACGTCAGGCATGTTGAAGTCGCCCAAAACCTCTCCCTTCATTGCCATTTGAGTTATCTCATCAATCAACAAGTTATCATAATCTTCACTCTGTCCTGGGGGTCTGTATACTTATTCCAATTCTAAGGGAAGATCCCTCCCTGGTTGGAAGGCAGACCCAGAGGGTTTCAAGTATTTCATTTGTCTTTTGAATTAATGTTAGTTTTATGCCATTTTTTACATATATGGCAACTCCACCTCCCCTCTTCCCTACTCTGTCATTCCTGTATATTGTGTACCCTGGTATAGTTATTTCCCAGTCATTCCTGTATAGTGGGCACCCTGGTATAGTTATTTCCCAGTCATTCCTGTATAGTGTGTACCCTGGTATAGTTATTTCCCAGTCATTTGAATCCTTGAACCATGTCTCTGTAATTGCAACAAGGTCCAAGTTGTCCCTAGACATAAGAGCTGTCAGTTCACAAAGCTTGTTGCCTAAACTACGGGCATTAGTGCACATGACATGACAAACAACTTTCAACTGCTTCCTTTTTATTAACAGAAACTTCAACTGAAGTGACCACCTCATCAGCCCAGTCATTACCAACACAAAACCTCACGTTTGTTTCAACCTGCTGGGGACGGAAACTCTCCTCAACAATTACATCTCTGCCCCCATTTCTCAGTTTAAATGCATGCCCAAAAAGTTGCTAAATTCCACACCAAGAAGCTCTGTGCCCTTGTGTGAGTGATGCAGGCCATCTCTCTTGTAAAGTTCAATGTCCGACCACCGGGTGGCATCATGACTGACATAACCAAAACCTTCAGTTTAACCAAACATTGAACTCTGCTATACAAAGTACTTTCTCGTGTTGTCCATTATGCACAGGTAAGACCTCTGAAAATGTAACAATACACCCTAACTGTTGAAGATCCTGGCCCAAATTCTGAAAATCCTTCTGCACAGAACGCACATCATTCTGGGACAAA
The DNA here is from genome assembly GCA_018402905.1 of Glandirana rugosa. Taxonomy (NCBI): domain Eukaryota; kingdom Metazoa; phylum Chordata; class Amphibia; order Anura; family Ranidae; genus Glandirana; species Glandirana rugosa. The sequence goes on along the minus strand of BLSH010199588.1, from coordinate 143,983 downwards.
TCATTTGTGCCAAGGTGCCCAACATCAACATTGCACTCTTCACTAGCTTTTTTTACAATTCTTACAATGCGCCTCTTATCTCTCCTAACAGTAGCAGCAGGCAAACACTGAACTTCCTTTGACACTTCCACATGATTTCCTATAGCAACACCTCTTACAATTACCATGATGCTGCACATGTGATCAGCTATGACACCAGCTATTGGATGGTTTGACAGTTTGGTTTAGAGCACAACCAATGGGGGTGTTACATTTCCGGCACGTGCCGGAAATGTAACTGTTTTTTAAATGGTTAAATGGATGGGTTTACTACAGCTGTATATGTGGCATTTCTGCCATTCTTTGTAAATCCTCTCAAGCTCCGTCAGGTAGGACTGAGGTGGTCGATGGACAGCCATTTTCAGACCCCATTCAGCTTTCCTACAACCCCGACCAGCAGTGGTGGCTGGTGAAGTTTTAGGATGGGGGTGGTGCCAGGCCCCACCCTTCCTTTTTGACCCCTCCTACTTCTGATAAGCCCCACCCCTTCTAGAATCCACCCACTCCATCCCCTGTATTCCACACATTTTGTCAGGAGTACTCAGCCTCACAGTACTCACAGTATACAGAGCAGCCAGTATCACAGGTGGGGGCAGTTATGCAGCCAGTATCACAGGTGGGGGCAGTTATGCAGCCAGTATCACAGGTGGGGTACATTGCAGAGACCCCCCCCCCCCCCGCACTTACTCCATCCAATAGGCAGGCAGGATTGTTGCAAAGTTTGGCATGCAGGGAAGCGGGCTGTGAGTCTGCAGAGATTCAGCATGCGGAGAAGCAAGCTTTCCGTCGGTCACCAGGTGGTCATGGTCTCTGTTAGAGTGGGAGTCATGTCCGCTGCAACAGTGACCCGCCCACGGCCACCGCATCCAATCACACTGAGCCGCTGGCTCAGGGCAGCCAAACAGACTGTGTGCGCCTGTTCAGCCAAGGAGCCGAAAAAAAAAAAAGTCAACGTACCGGCGCCACCTGTAGGGTAGCCGGCAGGGAGGTGGTGCCCAAGCCCTCATACAACCGCCACTGCCGAAAAACACCCCCAGAGCATTATGCTGAAACCACCATGCTTCACTGTTGGGATGGTATTGTTCCTGGTTTCCTTCAGACATAACTTTTTTAATTGAGGCCACACAGTTCAATCTTGGTTTCATCAGACCAGAGAACCTTGTTCCTCAGAGTCCGAATACTTCAAGTGCATTTTTGCAAATTCCAAGCAGGTTTTCATGTGTTTTTCACTGAGGAGAGGCTTCTGTCTAGACTAGCCTTTCTCAACCTTTTCAACACAGAGGAACCCTAAAATAGTTCTCTGGTCTCAGGGAACCCCTGCTAAATATGAAAAATCTACAACTCATGATACATTAATGTGATGGTCAATGGAAAGAATCTCCTTACACTTGTGGTCATTGGGAAGAATTACCCCCTTACAGATAGCTAAAAAGATCAATGGTGTCGTTGGGAATTTATCTGAGGGGGAAAAATTAACCATTGTTTAAGGAACGCCTAGCAAACTCTGGAGGAACCCTAGGGTTCCACGGAACCCTGGTTGAGAAATTCTGGTCTAGACACTAAGCCATAAAGCCCAGATCAGTGGAGGGCTTCAGTGATGGTTGTCCCTACGGAACTTTGTCCAATCTCCACACAAGATATCTGGAGCTCAGATTGACCATCGGGTTCCTGGTCACCTCTCTTACTAAGGCCATTCTCCCCTGAATGTGCAGTTTGCCCAGGCAACCAGCTCTTGGAAGAGTCCTGGTTGTGCCAAACTTCTTCCATTTCAGAATTAAGGAGGCCACTGTGCTCTCAGGAACCTTCAGTGCAGCAGAAATGGTTTTGTAGCCTTCCCAGTTTTGTGCAATAATCCTGTCTCTGAGCTTTGAAGGCTTTTCCTTTGACCCCACAGCTTTTGTTGAGATATGGATTTTCAGCTGTGAGGCCTTTTATAGAGTTGTGTGCCTTTCCAAAATCACATGCAAATCAATTTACAGAATTTACCATAGGTGGACTTCAATTAAGGTGTAGAAACATCTTGGCAATGATCAAGGTAAATTAAAAGCATCTGAGCTAAAATTTCAGGTGTGGTTGCCAAGGGTCAATACTATTGCCAATGTGAGATTTTATTTTTTTCCTTTTTCATACATTTGCAAACATTTCTAAAATGTTTTCACTTTGTCATTATGGAGTGTAGATTAATGGGAAAAAATTGAATTTAAACTGTAGTATCAGGCTGCAATATAAAAAAACTGAAAGTGGATGTACTGTAATGTTCTAGCAAAAAAAAAATGCTGATTTTAACGAGTGTGTGAAATTTTTTTTTAAAGATTGCTCCGGACACGAAGGGATTAAAAAAACAATAGCTGCTAGATTATGTATTCAACAAATTGTTATAATATATTTACCATGTGGATCCGGATATCCCAGCGATGTAAGTAACGGCACCTAAAAGGTTGAGTTCAGCCAGTTTAGAAATCGTACCCAGAAAACCAACCGTGGCACGGAGTCCTCCCCCAGATCCCAAGACCGCGATTACAGGAGGGTTGAAATTCTTTAAAAAAAAAAAGAAAAAAAACAATTTTATATAATACATACATACATCCGTACATAATAATTGTTATCACTGTTACATATATATTGGACTGTGGCAAGAAACTAATATCAAAACTGAATAAAAGTATGGGATGAATCATTAACTGTGTGGAGCTCTCTCATAGTGCAAGGTTGAAGGGAAATCTGGCTTATAGGATGATCACTTGGTCAATGAATAGATGGAGAGCAGCACTCTGATCTCCACTCTACCAAATGATTTTATTTAATCAACAGTATAGCTGCAGCCAAGACGCCTCCATCCAGAAGCCAAGACGCCTCCATCCAGAAGCCAAGACGCCTCCATCCAGAAGCCAAGACGCCTCCATCCAGAAGCCAAGACGCCTCCATCCAGAAACCAAGACGCCTCCATCCAGAAGCCAAGACGCCTCCATCCAGAAGCCAAGACGCCTCCATCCAGAAGCCAAGACGCCTCCATCCAGAAGCCAAGACTTCATTAATGAATTTCACCATGAATGGCTTGGTCACAAGGGTTAGGTTGTGTCAGGACACCTGGAGTCAGGTGACAGATGCACACTGCAGGGATGCGAATCGCACCACAGAAGTGCAAAGAGCATGCTATGGTCTGGTGTATCAAACAGACAGAAGAAACAGAGAACAAGCCAAAGGGTCGGGGTATCAAGCAGGCTGGGATAATCCAAACAAGCCAAAAGTCGGTAAACGGAAATAGACTCAGAGCATACGACAGGAACAACCACACACAAAGCCAAACACACACACAATTGATCGACGTCAGAGGCTAGTACTGCCAGGTGTGATGTTCCCAATTAGGACCAGGGGTAGAACCCCACTGAGGAAAACCTATTAAAAAAAAAAAAAAAAAAAAAAAAAAAAAGGAGGTACACAGATGTGAGGTGCACGATCCCCAAGCTGAACATATTAAGATTGGTAAGCAAACAGACAAGACATGAACGTTACTGTGGTTTCATGAGAGGTTGGAGTCAGGGTAAGGGTTACGGTTATCTTTTAGACTAAGCAATTTGTGGGGAAATGCATTAAGGAAGTGGTCGTTTCTGGATTGAGACATCATGGTTGCAACTATATCATCACATACCTGCTAAAGACTGGAGTTTTAAAAAAGGTGGTGTCTCTGGTACCTCCTGCCCTACACTCCCAAAGGTTGAGGCAGAGAGTGTGAGGGCATGGAGTGGCATGAGTATCGGAGTAGCTGGTGGTGTCTCCTTAGTTGGGTAGAGCTGGAAGTTGCAGTCCTCAGGACACAATGCTGAAGCAGTTTGAGCAAGAAATAAGAATAATCATGAATAATTAATACTACTACTAATAAATATTAGTAGTATTATAAATCATTTTTAGAATAATTATTCTATTCTATATAGCGCCTTCCTGAGCGAGGCCCCGGGTCGGGCAGACTCGACGTCGATCGCCTGGTACAGCAGGAATGCGGGGAACACGGCCGATGTAAACACGGCGGTCCCCCATGTCAGGGGGCATGTAAGAGATCTATTGATCCCTGTCACTGGGATCAGATAGATCTCTTATGCCCATAGCAGCCCAGTCCCCTCACAGTTAGAACACACCTAGGGTAACCCCTAGATCGCCCCCTGCAGGTTAACCCTTTCACTGCCAATGACATTTACACAGTAATCAGTGGTTATTTTTAGCTCTGATCGCTGTATCTCAGGGGTGTCAAAAATGTCCGACATGCAATATCGCAGTCCAAAAAAAAAAAAAAAAAAAAAAAAAAAAAAAAAAAAAAAAAAACACAAAAACACAATAGATATAGATATTAAAAACCGCCATAAATTCTCATGGTTTGTATACCAGGCAACGGTTGCGCAAACCAATCAATATACGTGGATTGCAATTTTTTTTACCACAAATATATGAGAGAGAATATATATCGGCCAAAATGTCTCCAACCAGAAGCCAAGCCCGATGCATACATTTTTTTTGTTGGATATGTATTATAGCAAAAAATTTAAAAATATTTTTTTTCTTCAAATTGTCAGTTTGTTTATAGCGGTGATCAGAAATGATGGAGGTGATCAAATGCCACCAAAAGAAAGCTCTATTTGTGGGAAAACCTTAGACATACCGGTAACTGTATTTCTTTTTTTTTTTTTTTTCCTTTTGGAATGTTTTTATTGGTAATAAGAGTAACAGCATTAAAGGTTTACAGAGATATCTCAGTATACAGATATTCAATACAGATCAAGCCTTAATGCATGGTAACAACCGGCATGTGTAAAATAACATGAAAGATAACATAGATAATAAAGAACTACCAGAAACATCCTCAGTAGGCTAAATGATGAGATTTTTGTTAGATATCTTGCGCCGTGTGCCTATGGTTGGTATAGTAGATGTAAGGAGTACGTATCTAAGTAGTATTCGGGTTCGAGTGGTTTATCAGTATCTACTGGTTTTAGGGTAGGCTGTTCTTGAAGGTCGGTCAATAGCTTGATGGGTACTATGCATATTGATTTGGGTCTTCAGGCGTATTTGGGGTGTGTCAGGTCTCGAACACGGAGAACGGGGGGCTTCTGGGTAGGGGGGGTTACGGCGTTTTTGTGGGGATGTTTTTCTCAGAAATTATTACTTTTGTAATGGTTGTTTAGTCGTATGGTATGATTCGGATGTTTTTATGAGGGGGGGATGTAGGATGGGTTGGGGGCGGGTAGTTGGGGAGGTGTAGTGGGACCTGGAGGAGGGGGGGGGGGGCCTACAAAGACCATCAAGAAATAATAGATACAATAGAA
>BLSH010199588.1:121648-133011 GCA_018402905.1 Glandirana rugosa | reverse complement strand
GTACTTTGAGAAGTGCCGTGCGTCCTTGATGAGATGCTGCCAGGCAGAAGGGAAACTTCCATTTATATTGAATGTTTCTTGAGCGGAGTTCATCCAATAGAGGTCGGAGGTCTTTTCTGTGCTTTAGGGTTATTGGAGAGAGGTCTTGGAAGATTTTTATTTCTGTTCCTTGGTATAAGAGAGAGCGACGTAGTCTTGCGTTTCTCAGGATATCTTCCTTGAGTCTGTAGTTAACAATGTGGCAGATGACATCTCTGGGAGGATCTGAGTCTCTACCTCTTGGTCTGAGTGCCCTATGTAAGCGTTCAAACTCTATGGGGGTTTCTGGTGGGCGGCCGAGTAGGTCATTGAAAATAGATATGGTGGCTTGGGTAATTCTGGTCGGCTCTATCGTTTCAGGTAAGCCTCTCACTCGGACGTTATGTCTGCGGCCTCTGTTATCAAGGTCCTCTAGGTGGCGGTGGAGGTTTCTCAACACCGTGTCTTGATGGTATGTTCTGGATTGTAGTTGATGAAGCTCCATATCATGTCGTTCAGTGGTTGATTCGATGTTGTCTATGCGATTTGACACTATCTGCAGTCCTTGCTTTAGGTCTGTGATGGCCGCTGCTAGTGCCGATTTAATATCTTCCGCCACCGTTTTCAGATCTTGTATGTTCAGGGGTTGTGGGTAATTCGGTGAGGGAGGTATAGGTGTGGTGACTTGTTGAGGAGCCGTGTGGCTGTTGTGTGGGTTTGGGCTGGGATCTCGCGTAGGGGGAGCGGAGGTAGTAGACGTTCTGATAGGAGTTTGCGATTCGCGTAATTGCGAACGGAACATTTCGGGTATGTTGTGACTCCCTTGCGTCTCATTGTCTCTAGGGGATCTGGAGCGTGATTGTGGTGGGGTGTCGTGGTTTTTCCCCATGCTGTAAATAGTGTCAGTCCCCTTATATTTAAGAAAAAGAGAGCTCACCTCTGGGTCCTGCGCCTGTTGTGTTAGGCCTCCATCATGCAGGGGAGGTCAGGCCAGAATCTTTTCTTTTTGCTTCGTTTTTATCTCTTTTTTTTTTTTTGTTTTTTCCCCTTGATTGGTGGGGGATCAGGGGTGCCTTCTTGTTGTAATAGGGCCCGAGGGTGGATGGCAGGGTTTCAGGCTCTATTCTGGCGGGCGATGAGGCGTCCGTCTCCTGCCGATCCCGGCGCTTGTAGGCCGCAAAGCCGCGGCCTCGATTTTCGGCCCGGCGGGGATCGTGCACCGATCGGCCCGATATAGGGCTTAAAATGTAGCTCAGGGTGCGGTGGATGTCCCTAGGGTGGAATGGGCTCTCACCCTTTTCGTTGGAGGACGGATTCCTCAGGAGTCTCCTTCCAGAGCGCGGAGCTCTGTGGATGTGCGTCTTCTCTGGCCGACGTCCGGACACGCCCCCGGTAACTGTATTTCTATGAGTCTTTCAGGACAGCACCTGGAGAGAGCACAGCTCCACCAACTTCCTAGGAAACACAGCAGTCAGATCTTTAAAGTCCGCCCTCTTCCGCCATGGCTTCAGTTGTTTGAGGACCTCCAGCCATGCTGAAAGATAAGAACATATTAATTTCATGTTCAAAACAGCCCAAGGGAGGGTCTTCGGCGCTGTCCTGAAAGACTCGTGGAAATACCGCCAAGTCTAAGGTTTTCTCCCCTCGTCTTTCAGGACAGCACCTGGAGATAAGGGTACTTACTCTAGGGTGGGATCACCGCTTGCAGGACCTTCCTGCCAAACGATTGCTCTGCCGCTGAAAGCAGGTCTATCCTATAATGACGAGTGAAGGTGGAAAAACTCATCCATGTGTCTGCTTTACATATCAGACTTGGTGAGGCCCCAGCTCGCTCCGCCCAGGATGTTGCCACTGCTCGTGTAGAATGAGCTACTATCCCCCTAGGGGGATCCATGTCTAAGGCTCTGTATGCCTCGCTAATAGCCATCTTGAGCCACCTCCCAATGGTGTTTTTGGAGGCTCCATAACCCTTTCGGTGTCCCGAAAATAAAATGAGAATCTGATTTCCTGAAATCTTTGGTTATCTCCAAATATTTTAGTAAACACCTCCTTACATCGAGGCTATGAAACTGCCTCTCTTTAGGGCCATTCGGGAAGGGACAAAAAGTTGGCAAAATTATTTCCTGAGCCCTGTGGAAGGCCGAAGACACCTTTGGCAAGAAACCTGGGTCCGTCCTTAAGCCAACCCTATCCTAAAAAAATTGTCAAGAATGGTTCCCTAATAGATAGGGCCTGCAACTCACTGACCCTCCTTGCTGAGGTGACTGCTATCAATAGCGTTAACTTAAGTGACCACAATTTAACTGTGGCTTCCTTTGGTGGCTCAAAGGGGCTTCTAGTCAGTCCCTGTAGAACCAACGATAAATCCCATTTAGGCAATACTTTTACTGGCATTGGTCTCATTCTAGCCAGTGCTTTGAAAAACCTTACAAAAAGGATCCAGAGATAGACATCTCGCTAAAAAATACCGACAGGGCCGCTACCTGAACCTTTAAAAAAGGTACTGATTGCCAGACCTTTTTCCGAGCCATTCTGCAAAAATTCTAGAACTGAAATTTTCTCCTGTGGGGCACAGTTCCTTTCACTGCACCAGGAGTTAAAACGCTTCCATACTTTAAAATAAATTGCTTTGTGACCTTCTTTCTGCTGTCTAGCAAAGTGGAAATCAATCTGTCTGATAATCCCCTTTTCTTCAAGATCTGCTCCTCAGTAACCAAGCTGCTAGCCTGAGCTGGGCCACGTTGGGATGCAGAAGTGGTCCTTGATTCAGTAAATCCTTCCTTACCCTAGCAGTGAGAACGAGACCCTCTTGGGCCACCAGTATCAAGATTGTATCCTCTTCCTGCAATTTCTTGAGTACTAAAGGGATCATCTGTACCGGGGGGGGAACGCATAGCACAAACGAAAGGACCAATTCTGTGCTAGCGCATCTAACCCTGCCGCTTGGTCCCACCTGTTCAGGGAGAAAAACGTTGGCACTTTTGCATTTGTGACGCGAATAGATTTACCTGGGGTACACCCCATCTGTGTGTTATCATTTGGAAGACTTTTGTTTAAGCTCCATTCTGATTCTCGCACCCTTTCTCTGCTCAGAAAATCTGCTAACTGATTCAGAGTGCCTTTTAGATGTATTGCTGTAAGGGAAGCTAGATTGGCCTCTGCCCAATACAGAATCTCTTGGGCTAGATTTAGAAGTTTTATGCTTCGTGTGCCTCCTTGTTTCGTGATATAAGCCACTGTGGTGACATTGTCGGATAAAATATGGACGCGTCGATCTTTGATCATTTCCCTGAAGGCCCAGAGGCCCATAGAGACTGCCCTCAGCTCTCTCCAATTGGAGGATCTTCTTGCTTCCTCCTTGGTCCAAGAACCCTGGGCTACATTGTCTTCGAGATGCTCTCCCCACCCCCAGGAGCTCACATCTGTCGTCAGGATCTTTTGTGCTGGAAACGCCCAAGCCAACCCTTTGTTCAAGTTCGTCTGAAATCTCCACCACCATAGCTTCCTTTTCACTGAAGAGGGGATCCTTATAAGCTTTTCTAAGGATTCCCCATATGCCCATCTCTGCAGGATTGCTTGCTGTAGATCCCTTGAGTGCAGGCGCACCCACTGCATCGCTGGGATGGATGCTGTGAGCAGCCCCAGTGTAGACATTGCCGAGCGGACTGTGATAGCCACATTTGTCTGCACCTTTTTCACTGACTCTTGGATCTTTTGTACTTTCTCCTCTGGGAGAAAGATCTTCCCTGTCACTGACCTGATGGTATATCCCAGAAAAATAATTTCTTGAGAAGGCGTCAAGCTTGACTTGTCATCGTTCAGGAGCCACCCCAACCTCTGTAGGTGGGACTGTGTTGTCACCAGGTCTCTGGCAAGTGTCTGCCGGGATCTGGCAAATAGAAGGAGATCGTCTAAGTATGGTATGATCGATAACCCTTCTAGCCTGAGAAGAGCCAGAGCCTCCGCCATGATCTTCGTAAATATCCTCAGAGACAAGGATAGCCCCCTTTATGCTGACTGCAAACCTCAGGTATTTCTGGGATACAGTTGCTATGGGGACATGCAGATACGCGTCCCGGAGATCTATTAAGGCCAAAAAAACAGCCCACTGGGAGCAGCTTTCTGACCGAATAAATCGTATACATCCAAAACGTCTTGTATCTGATGGCTTTGTTCAGAATCTTCAGATTAAAAACAGAATTTCCCCAATGGTTTCTTCACCAGAAAAATGTGAACAACCACCCCAACCCTGCTCTATTTGAGGCACTGGTATGATTACCTGCTGTTCTAGAAAATCCTCGATCAGAGCCATCATTGCTAAAGACTTTTCCTAATCTTTGGGGGTTTGAGTCACATAGAATCTGGATGGAGGGGGGGGGGGGGAGGGGATTCCGAGAATTCCAGTGCATGTCCTCTTTCGATGATCTTGAGAATAAACGCACTGGTTGTCTCTATCTGCCACTGTGGGAGGAAGGCTTGTAGTTGCCCTCCCACGCTGGGCGATCGTCACTGATTCTTTTCTGGCTGCCCGGGGGGCCGAAAAAGCACCCCAGTCCTACCCCGTTCTCTTTGAGACCTCCAAGGCTTCTTTCCTGACTCCTTGGTGTCCCTGGTTTGTTGAAAAGGCCTAAACCTTTTCTTGGTCTGGTGGCCCGATCTTTTGCTTTTTTGGAAAAGCTTTTTTCCTGTCCGTTCTATCTAATACTGCATCTAGGCCTGGACCAAAAACTAAGTCCCCCTCAAAGGGAAGACCACAGAGTTTTGTCTTGGATGCTGAATTGCCTGTCCAAGTCTTTACCCACAAGGCTCTCCTTGCTGTATCAAAGCAGAGGACCTAGCGGTAATCCTCTGTCGAAGCATCAGCTCAGTACCCTACTGCTTTCTTTAATGCTGGTAGAGTGTCCAACAAATCCTTACAGGAAGGACCTGCTTTGATATGACCCTCTAGTTGCTCTAACCAATGATCCAGGTTTCTGGCTACTACGGTCAATGCCATTGCTGGTTCGAAATTGTTAAGCGTCGAATCCCATGCTTATTTTTAGCAATGCATCTGCCCTTTTATCCATGGGGTCTTTTAGGACCCCCATGTCTTCAAAGGCTAGGTCAGTGTTGCGTGACACTTGGGAGAATGCCGCATCCAGCTCAGGTCTTTTATTCCAGATGTGTGCGGCATCCTCGTCAAAAGGGAACATCCTTTTGAGGGAAAAAAGGGGTCCTCTCTGGGTCTTTCCACTCTTGACGGTTTCTGTCAGCACCTTATTCACCGGGAATACTCAGTGTTTCATTTCATCCATCCCTTCATACATTTTGTCATGGAGACAATAGGGTCTTGTCTGCTTTAATTTTTAAAGTAGTGTGGATGATTTTTAATAGCTCATCCACTTAGTCCAGGGTTAATTTGTAGCGGGAGGCCGACCCCTGTTTTTCCTCTTCTTCTTCCTCCTCTGATTGAGGAAGCACAACCTCCCTCCTCTGTCAGAATCACTAAACATCACTAAACATCCTCTTAGAGGTGGATGCATGTGAACCGGACGGCGAGCTGCCCCTGAGTTGCTGAGGCACTGGACGCTTATCTAGATAAGAACGGAAGGATTGAAACGGGTCTTCTAATTCCTTCCTGAAGCATGTCAGCATCTCACTAGGCTGAGTCGGAGGTGCTGCTGCTGTCTCCTTCCTCTCTCACCAATTCGGATATACAGGCCTTGAACCATGGTTTGGTCCTAGAATCCCTAAGTGCGGCTTTACATGACACACATTTTTTGGGAGAAGAGGAGATATGCTTTAATTTCTCGTTGCTTTTAACCTGAAAAACACAAATACCAAACACAAGCATCACAGAAATATGATCTGGTCTACTACACTAGCAGACCTACAGCAATTATAACAGTGACCAAAAAACAACCCCACAGATTCACTGTTTTACCACATAACCCCCAGAACCACCTCTGGGTCTAGTGCAGGCTCCCCATCCCCCCCTAGGAGGGAACAAACATTTGCCCATGCGTACTTTGAGACCTCTGCCTCCCTACCTGGGCCTGGCCGGTGCTTGTGGCTCCTGCCACTGGCGCTGAAGCTTCTGACTCCATTTTGTAGAGTGCCAGCTCTTTTGATCTTGCTTGTAATTATAGTTGAGCGAACTTCTAGAAGTCCAGGTTCTGCTGGTTCGGTCGAACTTTGGGACAAAGTCCGGTTCGGGTCCGGACAGAACCCGAACTTTGTCCCGGACCCCGAACCCCATTGAAATCAATGGGGACCCGAACTTTTAGGCACAAAAATGGCTGTAAGAAAGTCCTGGAAAGTCCTAGAGGTCTGCAAAAGGGAGGAAATGGGGGTAAGGGTGGGACAAGTGACCTGCAAAGAAATGGGGACAGGGAAATAACAAAGCATTTTTTAAAAAACAAAAACAAAAAAAAATGGGAGGTGGATGTGGACCATCTTCAAACTGGGTCTGAAAAGTATTAATTAACGGTAGAAGCCATATAACTGTTCTAAAATCATTTTCAAACTGTGTCAAAAAAGTATAAATAAGCCGGGAGAACCCATATCACTGTTCTGCACACATCTGGAAACTGTGTGTCACTTTAAATGAAACCGGGAATAAGTGAACATCTGTTCTGCACACATCTGGAATGTGTGTGTGAAACTACAGCATAGAGAAGAACAGGTATATGGTTTCGCTCTGCTATAGTTTCAAACACAGTTTGTAGATGTTTGCAGAACAGTGATATGATAGCAGAGCGAAACCATATACCTGTTCTTCTCTATGCTGTAGTTTCACACACACATTCCAGATGTGTGCAGAACAGATGTTCACTTATTCCCGGTTTCATTTAAAGGGATACACAGACTTTCCAGATGTTTGCAGAACAGATGTTCACTTATTCCTGGTTTCATTTAAAGTGACACACACAGTTTCCAGATGTGTGCAGAACAGTGATATGGGTTCTCCCGGCTTATTTATACTTTTTTGACACAGTTTGAAGATGATTTTAGAACAGTTATATGGCTTCTACCGTTAATTAATACTTTTCAGACCCAGTTTGAAGATGATCCATATTCACCTCCATTTTAGCTTTATGTTTTTATTTTTTTTTAAATATTTAAAGTTATTTCCCTGTCCCCATTTCTTTGTAGAGCACTTGTCCCGCCCTTACCCCCATTTTCCTTCCTTTTGCAGACCTCTAGGACCTTCCTGGACTTTTTTACAGCAATTTTGAGAACTTTCATTAAAATTATCAGAACCCCGGACCCGAAAGTCCGGGTTCGGGTCCCGGACACCCCAAAGTTCGGTACGGACCTGAACTTTACAGTCCGGGTTCGCTCAACTCTACTTGTAATCCAAATTTCTCGCTGTTGCGGGACCGGAAATGCACCGGCCGAAGGTCCGCCCTCCTCCCCCCGCGTTCAGGCGTCCGGAAGCCGCGCGCACCGCTGGTAGTCCCGCCCCGCCGGAGAGGACGTTGCCCGTCCTCCGTAATCCTGAATGAACGAATGCGTAGCCACGGGTTCCCACGCCTGTCCCCGGGATCTCCGCTGCCTCGCCCGGTCTGATGGAGCGGGACCACCGCCAGCCTCTGCCCTCGCCAGGCTCGAAAGGGAGGAGGACACCGGAGCCAACCCCCACCCGTCAAAAGGGGGGGGTGTTGTGTCAGCCTTCACCACCAAACCGCACATGGTAGGCCTACTAACCCCCTCCACCTGGAGAGAGCACAGCCTGCCCTCGGTCCCCTGCAGCACTTCCATCATGGCTGGAGGAAACACTACAACTGAGGGCATTGTGGAAGAGGGCGGACTTTAAAGATCTGACTGTAGCGTTTCCTAGCAAGTGGGCAGAGCTGCGCTCTCTCCATGTGCTGTCCTGAAAGACGAGGGGAGAAAAAAAAAAAAAAAGACAAAGATGTTGTTTGGGTACAACGTTGCACGACCGCGCAATTGTCAGTTAAAGCGATGCAGTGCCAAATTGCAAAAAGTAGTCTAGTCAGGAAGGGGGTAAATCCTTGCGGGGGCTGAAATGTTAAAGTCTATGCAAAACCTGAAAGGTAGCTACTGCAAGGACTCCAGGATAGGGGCAATATGATGACTACCTGACCTAGTCAGGATTCTGGCTGCAGAATTTTGTACATATTGTAGCTGATCAATAGTGGATTATGGTACCCCAGCGAGTAGATCAGCCTTTCTCAACACAGAGGAACCTTTGAAATAATTCTCTGGTCTCGGGGAACCCCTGCTAAAAATCTACAACTCAGGATACATTAGTGTGATGGTCAATGGGAAGAATGCTCCTTACACTTGTGGTCATTGGGAAGAATGCTCCTTACACTTGTGGTCATTGGGAAGAATTACCCCCTTGCAGATAGCTAAAAAGATCAATGGTATTATTGGGAATTTATCTGAAAGGTAGAAATTGCTCCTTGATCAAGGAACCCCTAGCAACCTCTGAAGGAACCCCAAGCTATCAGGATTGGCCTTATAGTCAGCGACAGCCGGGCAGCTAGGGACTGAATCGGCAGGCAGAGCAAGTCCAGGAAGTAATCCAAGGTCAGGAAACAGCTGGGCAAATACGCAAGCAGCAAGAGACAAGTCCGGTAAACAGGCCGAGGTCAGAGTAAAGGTAAAGTTCAGGGAGAAGACAGTCATGCACAGGAAGGCAAATATAGCGGATCAGGTCTCAGAGCACACAGAACAAGCTGAAGACCATTCAACAACTTCAGCCCCTGAAGGTTTACCCCCCTTCATGACCAGGCCATTTTTTGGCGATGCGGCACTTTGTTACTTTAACTGATAATTGCGCGGTCGTGCGACGTTATACCCCACAAATAGAACTTTCTTTTGGTGGTATTTGATCACCTCTGCTACAAAACATCCTATTAAAAATATCAGTCTCATCGAGTCTTACACACACACACACACCAATATGTATTCCGCTTTTCATAAAGAAAGAAAAAACCCCAATAAGTGTATATTGATTGGTTTACACAAAAGTTATTGTGGCGACAAACTATGGGATATTTTTACGGAATTTTTTTTTTTACTGGCAATGGTGGCAATCAGCAACTTATAGCAGGACTGCGACATTGCGGCGGACAATTATTACACTAAGGGGTTGATTTACTAAAGCTGGAGAGTGCAAAAACTGGTGCAGCTGTGCATGCTGGCCAATCAGCTTCTAATCTCAGCTCGTTCAATCAAAGCTTTGACAATAAAACCTTGAAGCTGATTGGTTTCTGTGTGGAGCTGCACCAAAATTTTGCACTTTCAAGCTTTAGTAAATCAACCCCTAAGTGACACTTTTTGGGGACCAGTGACACCATGACAGGGATCAGTGCCAAACAATATGCACTGCCACTGTACTAAGGACACTGGCAGGGAAGGAGTTAACGGGGCAATCAAAGGGTTAAACGTGTGCCTAGGGGGTGCTTTATAAAAGTGTGAGGGAGGTGCTTGCACTGTGAGAAGACAGATCCGTGTTCCTGCTTAGCAGAAACGCAGGATCTCTGTCTTCCCTTGTCACAGAATGGCAATCTGCCTACATAAGCAGACCGCCCCTTCTGCCTCTGTCAGGAGCGATCGGCAGGTCCCGGCGGACATCGGGTCCACTGACTGGCTCCCACTGTGTCCAATCATTGTGCGCTGCAAACCTCTAAGTGAAAAATATGTACAGGTATGAGATTCTGCCTGTACGAGCTGCCGCCCCGCAGTACATGCATGCCAATTGCTGCGTGCCATCGCAACAAGTCTGGTATTGTCCTTTCACCCAAGAGTATGAGCAACAGTGCTATGCACATGAGCACAAGTCCCTACTGGTTTAAGGTAGTTGTCAACTCTTGACAACCACTTTAACCTACAGGTAAGCCTATAAGGAGGTTTACCTGTAGGTTCCCTGCATATCTCCTAAACCTGCACGGTTCAGGAGGTATACTGAGTACATGCATGTGCCCACGTCATCGGGCACATGTGCAGTGAAGAAACCGCCTCTGTGCCAATTCTTCACTGAGATTGCGCCGTGATTGGCGGCTCCGGAACGCATGCTCAAGAATGTCGTCACACAGCTCTGGCCAATCACAGAGCCGGAGTCTGTGGCCCCGGAAGGAAGAGGGGCAAAGATGGATGCTTCCTGGAGCGGGGACAGCGCGGGCTTCCAATGTAGGTAAGTGCCACATAATGGGCTAGCATGCTTTTAAAATTGCAGGGTAATTCCTCTTTAATGCCCCTGAGAATCCGGTTTACATTACGTAGGTTGTTGATTGAATAAGAAAAAGCGAAGATTGGAGTGCGGCTCTCAATCATACAGTCCTTACAATGGTGGGGGTGGGCTTTGAGCACCAGCACCCCAGTTGTCCATGGACAAGTGGGAGGTCTGGAGCGGTGCTGCGGGTCTGAGATCAGTTGGGCAATTTTCATAACTGCCCGTTCAATGCCAAGATTACAAGACAAACATTAAAGGACTTTTACCTCTCTAACATTCATGCCCAAGGATGAAAGGGTCTTGGTTACTTTCATCTTCCTGGCTTTGATAGATAAAGTTTCCCCTTCTGATCTGTAAAGTGAAAAATAAGAAATATTTAAAAAGAAGAAGAATGCAGTTATAACGACTTCAATACCGGGCACTTCCACCCCTTCATGCCCAGGACAACGTTCAGCTTTCAGCGCTGTCGCACTTTGAACGACAATTGCGCGGTCCGGCAACACTGTACCCTTTTTTGTTAATTAAATGAAAAAAAAAGACTGAAAATTGTGAAAGAATAAAAAGGTTTTAGTTTTGCAAATAAAATATTTCTTCTTCTTTAAAATGTGCGCTGAGGAGGCTGCATTGATTTTGGTTATACAATTTTACAAACTAAGAATTGTCCTTCATACATTTAGGACACAACGAATTCTGCTACATTTCTTTGTTGAAAATAACCCAAATCCGTGTACATTAACTCACAAAAGTAAGTACACCCCTCAGATTTTATTCTATCTTTTCATGTGACAACACTGAAGAAATGACACTTTGCTACAATGTAAAGTAGTGAGTGTACAGCTTGTACTGTGGTCCCTCCCCTTTACCGATTAACCCGGGTTAAACCTGTGAAAGTGAATCCCCACATGAGTGAAAACAACGGTCACCAAATCTGTAATTACCGACACACAACTCAATAAAACTCTCCTGTCGTTTAAATGTGACAATATGTTCGACATGTGAGTGATGAAATGTAACATCGTTTCACAGTAAAGAAGTCACAACAGTGTACTTTTCTATCTTATTTTAGACTCCCCACATGAATGAAAACACTCAATTACATGTGCCTAAACCCAATAAAAGTTGTTTCTTTACATCGTCTTAAGCAACACAGGATTTACAT
>BLSH010199588.1:82492-96495 GCA_018402905.1 Glandirana rugosa | reverse complement strand
ACCCGAACCCGGACTTTTTTTGAAAAGTCCGGGTCCGGGTCCGGGTCCCGGACACCCCAAAGTTCGGTACGGACCCGAACTTTACAGTCCGGGTTCGCTCAACTCTATCAGCTACCTGTGATCTGTGTTCCTGCTCTTGCTATCTGATCTCCCGTTGCTGACTCAGCCTGCTCCTGACCTTTCTTTGTGGATTCTGAACTCTTCAGCTTGTCTCTGACTAGGCTCTGCTGTCTTCTTGGTAATGACCTCAACCTGCTGCCTGACCATGCTTCTCCTGCTACTCATGCATGACTCTGGCTTGGCTTCTGACTATGTCCTTACTGTCTAACCTAATGTCTATGCTGATCCTGGATTTGGACCAAGTCTTTGACCCTAATGGGTACCTGCATCTACCTCTGACTGTATGTCCTTGCAACCTCTGTGCCAAGCTTCCAAGGTCCAGCTCCCGAGTGTCATCCTCCATCCTCTCCAGGGGTACCTGCACTACTGCTGACTACTGTCCAGAGGCACTACTGCCTGCTTCCTGATTACTGGCACTCATGCTTCTTTGTGCCGTATGCCGCTGTACCACATTCAGGGGTACTCGGACTAGAGCCACAAGGGGAAGCCCTCTCATCACTTCGGCCTCCAACCAAGATGCATGACACTGGGTAAGTGAGGTGTTTCATCTTCAGGTGTGCAGAGAAATCACAAGACAATTCATTGGCTACTCCAGGGGTAGTGCTACCAATGGGGGATCATCTGGAATTTGAATGATGACCACCACCAGCCAAGCCACTATGATGGATCCATGACTGCTGCTGAGTGGTATGAAGAGCAGAATGGCAAGTTTAGTCTCTGTGTAGTTAGGGACCTCACTGGTGTCACTTGGACAGATGAAACGATCCAGAGAGCAATATCAACATTAGTACCTGACCAGAAAACATTTGTGGTGGACACAAAATTAGAGCAAGCAGCCTCTTTAACTTATGCTTTATTAGAATGGAGGAGAAGAATCCTGATCGGCTTTCAAAGGAAAAGCCTACAGCTACCAGGGGATCGTGAAGCTCAACTTACACAACCAGGTATGCCAAACAGGAACCAAGAAATTTCTGGTTCCATAGCATTGAATTTAGGAGTACCAGCTACTGCTCCCATCCTAACTTCAGGGTTCCTCTGTTCACTGATATGGGAAGGTTAGTAGAAAGTCTAGTTCAGAATTTGGGTATCGAACGTGGCATCCAACAATTATGGGTTTCATAAGTTGAGGTTCTATTCTGTAAAAGTCCTATTGTGATTAGGGGAAGAATATTTTGAGGCCTAGATAGATCAAGTGGTTGAGGCTGTGGAAGAGTAAGAATTTATTGAAACAGTCAAGAGACAGAGGATAATAATAGACAGTCTGGAAACCATTGCTTCTGATGTCATCCGGAAAGTAAAAAAACAAAAAAAACAAGCCAGACTGCAGAGCTACTGAATGTTGAGATGCTTTAGGGGAGAGTGGAAGACTGTTCCCAACTGGTTTACATGTTCTCACACACCTAACAAACTAGGGGAGAGGAGCCACCCACCGATGTTAAGCGGCTGGACATGATTCTACATCACTCCATTCTGAAAGGAGGCATGGAGCCAGGAAATGCGAGTGCGGTTTTGTTGACTCTTAAAACAGACTCTTACTTACTCCCATTAGATCCCATAGTGTCGAAACTTTTACCAAGGAGACCAGAATGAGCTGTTAACCTACTCCAAATTGAGACTCTTTAATAAGAAGAGGCTCTGTGGTAGGCTAATAAAGCTGCCATTGGTTCACCAAATGTCTATTGTGAAGGTAGGAACTATAGGCACAGTGGAGATCCAGTCCAAAGGCTGAATCCCAGATGATGGAGCTGACTCTGCTGTCCACCAGGATTGCCATACCTTCAAGGGAGAATGCATCAATACTTACCCAGACAGAGGCAACACAGAATGCTCCTACTGAAAAGCCATCCAGATCGATGGTCTGTTAAGTGTGGGGGTATTGGTCGCTACTATCATGACAGTCCCAGCCCACCAAGAGAACATTACAAGCCAATCAGGTGCCCAACTAAGTCAGACTTTTCCAGTTCCCAGATTCAAAGCAAAGGGTAGGTGAGGCCCAAACATTTGTGTCAGGCCTCATTTAAAGCCTCCATTAGGCCACGCAAATTACCCTTACACTTAGGCCTCAGATCACAGGAGATTAGTGCACACCAAATCCAAAACTGTCAGTTTGGATGGCAACAGAACCTCCATCAGACCGAAAGAGGGGTTCGAGCACAAGCAGTGAAACAAGTCACCTCAGCTCCTCCAAGCACGTTCACTGCAAAGCTGGTGTGACCTTCTCTTAAAGGGCCTGTTAAGCTGGAGGGTGTATGCATGAAGGCCCCTGAACTTATGGATCAACAGTTCAGAAGAAATTATTCCTATTGCATTGGTCCTCTGATGCTTCATTGCTACCCATAACAACACCAGAGGAGAAGGCCCTTTGCCTCACCCTTGACATACTTTGGTGGCAGTTTCCATTACCTTAGTTTCTAGTTTACTTTCACCTCTTTGGAGGACCAAAGATTCTTTGGTGGGGGAGTATGTAACCTGGCCTGTAGCTGATACCTGCAGTAAAACTGCTTCCTTTGTTGCTGCTGTGTTATCCTTCTGCAATGTGGACAGGGTTGAACTGGTGTTCATTGGTGCAGAAGTTCAGCAGCCATCTTTAACTGCTTCCCGACCGCGCGCCGTCTTTTCACGGCGGCAGTCGGGGAGCTGGGCGCGAATCGCCGTAAATAAACGGCGATTCGCATTTTGGCCACTAGGGGGCGCGCGCGCGCACCCGCCGCACTCCCGAGGAGTGTGCCCGCGGCTCGGGCAGACCTGATGTCCGCCGGCGAGCCGCGATGAGCGGCTACAGGGAAAAGAAGGGGAACCACCGATGTAAACACGGCGGTTCCCCGCCCTGTCAGTGGGGCATGAGAGATCTACTGATCCCTGTCACTGGGATCAGTTAGATCTCTCATGCCCATGTTAGCCCAACCCCCCCACAGTAAGAACACACCCAGGGAACACAGTTAACCCCTAGCTCCCCCCCCAGGTTAACCCCTTCACTGCCAATGACATTTATACAGTAATCAGTGGACATTTAAATTTCTGATCGCTGAATAAATGTCATTGGTCCCAAAAAAGTGTCAAAAATGTCCAACATATCCGCTGCAATATCGCAGTACCGCTAAAAATCGCAGATCGCCGCCATTACTAGTAAAAAATAAAAAAAAAATAAAAACCCCAGAAATGAATTCTCATCATCCGTAAACGCGGCCACTTTTGCGCAAACCAATCAATAAACGCCGATTGCGATTTTTTTTATCGCAAATATGAGGAAGAATATAAATCGGCCAAAAACGGTGAAAAAAAATGTTTTTTTTATATTTTTTTTTTGGATTTGAATTTTAGCAAAAAGTAAGAAATTTGGGTTTTTTTGCAAAATGGTCGCTCTTCTTTTGTTTATAGCGGCGATCAGAAATGACGCAGAGGCGATCTAATACCACCAAAAGAAAGCTCTATTTGTGGGAAAAAAAGGACGCAAATTTTGTTTGGGTACAACGTCGCACGACCGTGCAATTGTCAGTTAAAGCGACGCAGCGCCGAATCGCAAAAAGTGCTCTGGTCCTAAAGCTGCAAAACCTTCCGGGGCTGAAGTGGTTAAGGAGACCACTTTGCAATGTTCGTCTATGGAGTGTCTCCATTGCAGGGGGACTGAATCATATAAAAGCAATCTAGCTAGTTTTCCGATATAAGGTTGGAGGAGCTAGAGCTGAGAGAGCGCTGAGACAGAGGTTGAGAGCTGGTGTTCCCCTTTGCTCTCTGCTTTGGGGAAGGGGTGGACCGCATAGTGCAGAGCCATGTCTAAAGAGGATTAAGAGATGGAGAGACATTTCTGTTTAAAACCTTCTGCCACAATACTTCTGAATGTCAGTTCAACCAAAGATGCTGTACTTATGTTAGCCATTATTTGGAACTACTAACAACATTATCTGTCACTGTTCTTAATTGCTTATAAATGCAGCTAACAGCCTCTGTATGATGAGCTAATGGAGTAAAGTGATAAGTTCAGCCACTACTTGGGAGTGACGAGAGTTATTTGTTTACTGGTGCAAGCCTGGTTGGCTCTGGAGTGGATGGTGATGGAGAAAAAGGAGTTCTCCCCCCTAATGGTGAGAGAGAACCACCTTGTGCAGCACGCATTAGGTGGCCTGGGCCCCCTGTGTCTCATGGACCTGGGTGGTCAGCTGGATTCTGGAGCTTCTGTCTGGACTGCATGTCAAACATATGCCTATATGTGAGTATGCCAGGCAGGAAGGGGTTAAACGTGAGGTGACCAGGAGGATGGGAAGAGGAGGTCTATGACTGACATGTCATCGCAGAGGACAAGGGGGCACTCTTTACGTCTAGAGGAAAAAAGATTTCATCTGCAAATACGGAAAGGTTTCTTCACAGTAAGAGCTGTGAAAATGTGGAATAGACTCCCCCCAGAGGTGGTTTTGGCCAGCACAGGAGATTGCTTTAAAAAAAGGCCTGGATTCTTTCCTAAATGTAAATAATATAACTGGGTACTCAGATTTTTAGGTAAAGTTGATCCAGGGTGAATCTGATTGCCTCTCAGGGGATCAGGAGGGAATTATTTCTCATGCTATAGCAAATTGGATTACGCTTTGCTGGAGTTTCTTGCCTTCCTCTGGATCAACTATGGGTGAAGGATTGCATGGTTATATATAATTTTTTTTTTTTTTTGGTTGAACTAGATGGATTTGTGTCTTTTTTCAACCTGACTAACTATGTAACTATGTAACTATGTAACTATATGACATCTGTGTATGTTACATTATTTGGTTTGGGCTGAACAGCCTGAAACCTGTATGCTAAGGTTGAGTCCAGTTGTGTGCGACGACCATGTGGAATTAAGCTGGGTCCCATTTACATAGGTTCCTGGTCATGATTTATTTGCGGTCCCGCTCCATTTATGAATAGGACTCCCAACAGCCATTTGTAACTGTCAAAAACAACACCACTGTAACATTTATTACTAGAAAAAAAAAACATTGTGGTGAGTACATTCCCAGATTTAAACCAGAACTCCATGTGTTTGTCACCTTAAAAAGTTTGTTGGGGCCAGCTTGGTTCAAGCGAATGGTTACCTTTGTAGAATGACCAGACAGTTGCTTTCTGCACTCGGAAAGAAAGAATCAGCTCTGCAGAAACCCAGCCATTCAAAACAGCCTTGTATTTTTAAAAAAACAAATGAAAGGCATTTTCTGATTGGCTGAGGTGGGTGGGTGACATCGCGATCTCCATCTTGGCCAATTAGAGAATGCCTTGCATTGATTGATAAAAACACAAGGCTGCTCCTGAAGCTGGACAACACTCTGTATTTAATGTAAAAAAGCAAGCTTACGGTATAAAAATGTACATTTTTTTATTAGTTACATAGTTGGTAAGGTTGAATAAAGACAGCAGTCCATCCAGTTGAACATGCGTGTGTGTCTTTGTCAATATCAAATCCCATATCCGTGTATGTTGTGATTGTTGAGATCCCCATCTAAAAGGTTTTTGACACTTTCTGCTGACACCACTGCTTGTGGAAGGGAGTTCCACATCCTCACCGCTCTGACTGTAAAGAGCCCTCTATGCAGTTTAAATTTAAACCTCTTCTCTTCCAGTTTCAATGAATGGCCTTGTGTCATATTTAACCCCTTCCTTACCGGGCCATTTCTGGCACTCCTCTCCTACATGTAAAAATCATCATTTTTTTTTTGCTAGAAAATTACTCAGAGCCACCCCCAAACATTATATATGTTTTTTTTAGCAGGGACTCTAGGGAATAAAATGGCAATCATTGCAACTTTTTATATCACACGATATTTGCGCAGGAATTTTTCAAACGCCTTTTTTTTTTTAAAAGAAACAGTTTAGTGAATTAAAAAAATGCAAAACAGTAAGGTTAGCCCAATTTTTTTGTATGTTGTAAAAGAGGATGTTACGCCGAGTAAATTGATACCCAACATGTCACGCTTTAAAATTGTGAACACTCGTGGAATTGCGCCGAACTTTGGTACTTAAAAATCTCCATAGGCGACGCTTTAACATTTTTTACAGGGTTACAGAGGAGGTCTAGTGCTAGAATTGTTGCTCTCGCTCTAACGCACGCGGCGATACCTCACATGTGTGGTTTGAACACTGGTTACAAATGTGGGCGGGGCTTATGTATGCGTTCGCTTCTGCACTCGGGGACGGGGGCACTTTAATTTTTATTTTTTTTTTTATTTTACTTTTATTTTTTTATTTTTACACTGTCTCTTTAATTTTTTTTTTTGATCACTTTTATTCCTATTACAGGGAATGTAAACATCCCTTGTAATAGGAATGGTGCGTGACAGGTCCTCTTTATGGAGAGATATGGGATCAATATAATCTCACATCTCTCCTGCAGGCTGTAAAGACCGAGATCAGAAAAAAAATTCCGATCCCGGCCTTTCCAGCCGTGATCACGGCTTTGTTTACTAAAGCCGGCCCGGACGTGACGTCATAACGTCGCGCCCGGGCCTCCGAGGGTCATAGAGATGACTGGTGACCAGATGGTCATCAGTCATCTCCCTGACGACAATCCGGCGGTGACGGATCTCTTCTCCCTGCCGCCGATCGTACGGGCGGCACGGGAGAAGCACCGAATGGCGCTGGAGGGGGGGGACGTCCCCTCCTGCTGCCTATAAGAACGATCAAGCGGCTGAACTGCCGCTATGATCGTTCTTATGGTGCAGGGAATCACCAGCCTAAAAAAATAACTGAACGGTGCCTCTAGCTGCTGGCACCATTCAGATATCACCCCTCAAAGTCCAGGACGTTCATGGACGTCCTACCAGCGGGAAGGAGTTAAACTCCCTCCCACTGAAAAGTTTTTTCCCTATTCTAGGGTCAGCAGTACGGTATGTGTAGATCGCTATAATATCCCCTCTCAAGTGTCTTCTATCCAGAGAGAATAAGTTCAATGTTTGTAGTCTTTCCCCATAGCTGAGATCCTCCAGTCCCTTTTATTAGCTTTGTTTCTCTTCTCTGGACTCTCTCCAGCTCCAGCACATCCTTCTTTAGGACTGGTGACCAGAACTGGACGGCATACTCAAGATGTGGCCGAAACAAAGTCTTGTAGAGCGGGAAAATTATTGTTTTATTGCTGGAGTGAATCCCCTTTTTTCTGCATGCCAATATTCTGTTAGCTTTGCTTGCAGCAGCTTGACATTGCATGCCATAGCTGAATCTGTCATCTACTAGGACCCCTAGGTCCTTTCCCATCCTAGATTCTCCCCAGAGGTTCTCACCCTAGTGAGTAACTTGCGTTCATTTTTTTTTTTAGCACCCAAATGCATTACTTTACATTTTTCAACATTAAACCTCATTTGCCATGATGTTGCCCAACCCATTCTTTTATTTAGGTCTTCTTGTAAGGTTTCCACATCCTCATGTGAGGTTATTGCCCTACTTAGCTTTGTATCATTGGCAAACACTGAGATTAAGCTATTTATGCCGACCTCTATATCATTTATGAATAAATTAAACAACTGGTCTCAGGACAGACCCTTGGAGGACCCCACTTACCACACCGGACCCTTCTGAGCGCACGCTATTTATCACCACTCTTTGAGCACGCCCCTGTAACCAGTTCTCTATCCAGGTCCATACGCCATGGTACATGCTGACAGACCGCATTCTGTAATGTTTATGGGGGACTGTATCAAATGCCTTTGTAATTTCCAGATACACCACATCTACAGGCCTTCCTTTATCTATATGGCGGCTCCCATCTTCATAGAAGGTTAATAGTTTGGTCTGGGAAGAACGATCCTTCATGAATCCATGCTGATTACTACTAATACTGTTTTCATCAGCTAATTCTTAAATATAGTCCCTTATCTTCCCTTCTAAGAGTTTATAAACTATTGCTGTTAGACTGACTGCCCCGTAGTTTCCAGGGATATATCTCAGCCCAATATTGGTACCACATTGGCTTTCCTCCAATCAGCTGGTACCATGAAACAATGGCAAGAAGTATTTGAACAGTGGATAATAAAACCAGTGAGGGTTTGGGGAGTATATAATGAACAAAGGGAAGAGTGAGTGTGGGGGCGGGGGAAATCCGTAGAGGGATGTCCCAAAATGACCTTCCTATGGTAAGATGAAAGGATTACTGAAGTATGACAGGATAAGAACCTTGAAGGGTAGGAGGTGATGGAGATCACATGTACACCTCTCAGCGGACCAGTCTTAGGATCAGAAGAAAAGCAGAAAAAGGAAAATGATAGAGGTGGTGGGTGGATAAGGGGATAGGGAGGCGGTGAAGGGATCAGAGGATCATTATAAATGAGTAAAGGGTGTGTATTCACCTGTAGTTTAGGATTCAATCCAATAAATCTAAGTATTATGGAATTTTATGGTGGTATTTTTGAGGGAACTAGTCAGTTCTTCCATGAACATGATATTGTTTATTTTGTTGGACTAATGTGTTACTTTAAGACCGGGTGTTCGAAGAAATCCTGCTAAAATTAGACTTTTTGTCGCTAATGCGCGTGCCGGAAACGGCGCCAAACGGCTCTATTTCAACCCTGCACTCCCTGCAGCAAGTGCTATCTGATCTACAGCATGCAGTGTGTATTCCTGAGCAACCTGTATCTGATTCCCTGTTCCTGTGACCCGGCTTGCTTGACTTTGCTGATTTCTGCCTGCACCGACCCCTGGACTGCCTATGACCACTCTCTTGCCTAGCCCTTCTGTACTTGCCTGCCCGCCTGTTGACGCCCCTGCTTGAACCCGACCATCCATCTGCCTGATCCTTTTGTGCCGCACCACCCGCCTGTTTCATGACCCAGCCTGTACGACCATTCTTCAAGTGCACGAGTGCACAAACGGACTTCTTCCATCACCAGTGACCCAGTCTGACCCTCGTGTCATCCTGTACTCCCGAGCCACCTGTCTACTCCACCAGGGGTTCCCGAGTTAGGATCGTAAGGGAGGTTACCCACTGCATAAGTCAGACTCATCCACCAGGTACGTGACACCGGGTTACATACATGTTGGATGGCTTTTACAGGTGGCAGAAGGGGGCCCCCCATCCACTGCCCTCCGGTGCCTCTTTGGACTCTCCTGTCCCACCAGGAAGCCCGGGACTGAATCTGGCAGTTCTGCTGGCTTACCATAGAGGTGATCGGGGACTGAATCTTCCCTAATTATCTCTATGGTATTATAAACTGGAAGCAACAAGTATTTTGTCACTTCCAGTTTCCCCAGCATGTAAACAAGATATGTTTGACTTGTAAACAGTATCAGATCAAACAGACCGAGGTGATCTGAGACTTTAAAGGGCAGAGGAGACATCTGGGTAGGGATGGGCCAAACACCCCCTGGTGCAATTCACACCAGAACATGTGAACAGGCAAAAAATTTGTGCGAACATTCGAACACCATTAAAGTCTATGGGACCCGAACATGAAAAACCAAAAGTGCTAATTTTAAAGGTTTATATGCAAGTTACTGCCCTAAAAAGTGTATGGGGACCCGGGTCCTGCCCTAGGGGACATGTATCAATGAAAAAAAAAAGTTTTTAAATTGATAGTTTTTTTCAGGAGCAGTGTTTTAATAATGCTTAAAGTGAAAAAAAATGTAATATTCCTTTAAATATCGTGCCTGGGGGGTCCCCTTAGTCTGCCTGTAAAAGGGCGCATCTCTGTGATGTTTAGAACATAGCCAGAGCAAAATTACATTTGTGAAGGAAAAATAGTCATTTATTATCGAGGCTGTAATGTATTGCCGGCTCCCGGCAATATACAGAAAAATCACTGAAAACATTTGTGTGGGGTCCCCCCCCAGTCCATACTAGGCCCCCCTAAAATCCAAACCAGACCCTTATCCGAGCATGTAATCTGGCCGGCCAGGATAGGGGGGGCGAGGGAGCGCCCCCCCAAACCGTACCAGGCTTCATGCCCTCAACATGGGGAGTATGGGTGCTTTGAGGCGGAGGGGGCACTGCGCCCCCCCACCCTAAAGCACCTTGTCCCCATGTTGATGGGGACAAGACCCTCTTCCCCACAACCCTGGGTTGTGGTTGTGGGGGTCTGCGGGAGAGGGGCTTATCGGAATCTGGAAGCCCCTTAAATAAGGGGGCCCCCTGATCCCGACCCCCCCCCCATGTGAATTAGTATCGGTACATCATACCCCTACTACTCCTCCTCCATGGGAGGGCTCTCGCTGACTGAGTTCTTTTTGTTTTGATGTTTTATTTATAGTGAAGGGCGGGGCCACCCAGTGACATAATTGAGTGACCTGCCCCTCTGACGTCACATGACGTCAGAAGGGGGTGGGGTCACCCGTACGTCACACGGTGGCCCTGCCCTGCACTATAAATAACCTGTCAACACAAAGCCAGCGCAGACGGTGGCAGCCCTCCCATGGAGGAGGAACTATGTGCGCCGTCTGCGGCAATGGATTATGGGGCGCTCCACCACGGCAAAGTCGTTGTGAAAGCCCCATAATGTTCTTAATTCGACAAACGAGCGAACGCCCGACGTTCCAGTCGAACTTACGTTGGCGGGCCCATCCCTACATCTGGGGTCTAATAGACCCCAGATGTCTCAGTAAAGAAAAACTGTTACTGCTTATTGATATCACAAGGGATGTTTACAAAAATAAAAATAAATACACAGTGTAAAAAAAAAAAAAAATTCAATTTAAAAAAAAAAATAATAATAATTAAAAAAATTAAAGCGCCCACTGTGCTCGCTCACAAAGTCGATTGCATGCGCCGGTCCCGCACGCATACATAAACGGCGATCCCACCACACATGTGAGGTATCGCCACAGATGTCAGAGTGAGGATAATAATTCTATCACCAGTTCTCCTGTGTAACTCTAAACTGGTAGCCTGTAAATGCTTATAAGCATTGCGTATGGGGATTTTTTTTAGTACTGTAGTTTGGTGCCATTCCACAATTATGCACAATTTTAAAGCATGACATGTTAGGTATCATCATCTCTTATATATTACCATAAAATTGGGTATCATATAGGGTTTGTGTGCAACAAAATTTCCTAACAAAATCGCTGCACAAATAGTGTGACATTAAAAAAATGCAACACCCACAATTTTATTCTCTAGCGTCTCTGCAAAAAAATATATATATACTTTTTGTGGGTTCTAAGTAATTTTCTAGCAAACAAATGTTGATTTTTAGATATATGTGAGAAGTGTCAGAATTAGCCTGGTGTTAAAGTTGTTAATAGTAAGTCACTAAATCAGTTTTCAAACCAGAGGCTTTAAAGAGTAGTGAACCATTGTCATCTAGTGGCCAAACAACATAAAACCAAAAGCAATGTTGGCACGAGCAACATCATTTGGTATACAAACACACCGAGCATAATATAGCCGGGGAGGGGGAAGCGTCGAAGTCACATAAAGTGATCCGCTCTCACGGGTTATGACAATAAGGAAGGAAACTGAGGAGGAAACTGTATGCAGAGGAAAAAGTAGCATTGAAATGTAATAATAGGAGTGGCGCTGTCTTTAAACCAACAAAGTGTTCGTGTTAAATATAAATATAAATACTATGTGCAAGAAAGGTGCTTACAGTGCAAAATCCATAAACAATGCCTTTTATGGCTAATACTGAAGATGTGTATCAAAATGATTTTAAAAAATTCAAATGTGCAAAGAACCCTGATTTGATAGTTTGAAATGTGAAAATGGAATAAAAAAAAAAAAAAAAAATTTTTTTTAAAATGAAGATTGTCCGTGAATAAAAGGTTATATAAAGTGGATGTCAAGTAAAAGGTGAATTTTTTAAAACATCAGATTCTGAGTACTAATGGGTATGCAAATATATACAAGAGAGTTCAAATATATTTCAGGAGCTACAAATTATTGACAGGTCATGAGACGTCGTCTGAGGCAGTGCGATCTCACCTTCCTCAAGCAGGGGCAGCCTGCTTACTATACAAATCTTGCTGGAAGTTTTTATCTGCATACTGGGCTCCTGGGCAAATCTCCCAAATTACAGAAAATCCTATCACTTGATACTCTGAGCAGGAAAGGAAACCCCTATTTATATTTAATGTTTTTATCACGTAAGACAATGGTGGCTCTTTGCTTGCCTTTATCCGGCCCTTGGGGCACTTTCCCTCCTACTAATACAAGACACTATTCCTCCCACTGACACCAAAAATGGAGCTTACAGTATATCCTGCAACTGACTTCAGCAATGGGGCACTGTTATAATATAATACAATGATGCCAAATTGTATAATATAATACAACGATGCCAAAGACAGGCACTATTTCTCCCACTGACATCAACGATGAGGTACTGTTCCTCCCCCCAATACCAAAGATGCATTGTTTACTCCCACTGACACCAGGACAATTTCTACTCCTAATGGTCACAGTCTGGCCCCCCTAAAGTTTGGAGGACAGTAAACTGGCCCTTTGTTTGGAAAGTTTGGAGACCCATGGCGTAAGATATCCGTGAGGGGTTGCCTGTACCGATCATGGTCAGGGTTTGACATGAGCTATCATGTAGGAACATGATAGGGGTGTCATTGAATAATATGGAATCTGGGTTCTCACTGCCTGAATAATGTCCTCCTCTACTTTATAGAAGTGGATCCTGCAGATAGTATCCCTGGGCAGGGAAGGGTCAGGGATTTTTGGGGTAAGGATCTATGTATGCGGCCAATCAAGTAGGAGAGTCTTTAGGTTTTTGTATTATTTGATTGATAATGGCTAAGGCAGCATTAACTATTAACTGATGTATTAAAACAGTGTGCTCATTTGGTATTTTATAAAATTATTTAGGATCCGATCAGTGTAGGGGACCTTTAGACCAATCCCATCCTAATATATTCATGTGAAAGTAATTATACATTGATGACCCAGGCCATCTGGATAAAATCAATAGGATTTTACCGGATTGGTGGTAGGTCCCAGTGAGCACGTAACACATATACTTTAAAATATAATTATTTTATTTGTATACAAATTCAAATTTAAAACACATTCCTCATAGACAGACCAAACCTATCCCATATACAGTGTATGTGGTATCTATAATTATATCACATCATGGATAGGGCTGGTAGAATGATTATTATCGACGTTTCGCAATCTCCATTGCTTCTTCAGGATACATTCCCCTTTATTTTTGTCTATCAATCAAAGTATAAACAACATCTTTGAATATTATACCTCATTTATACAATAACCAATAATACACTTATATAACACATGCTCACCTATCCTTCTTTAGTATACCAGCATGGCAGAGCCGCATGCGTTCACCACCAGGGGGCCAAAAAGTGTGCTCATTTGGAGTGACATCATGGACATTTATGGATTTTGTGATATCCTCAGAAGCATGCTCAAGATACTCCAATCTCACCTCCACAGCCTTCTTCAACTCAGAGATCTCCTGCCTTTACATTTTCTCTAAATCTGTGACAACAGCCTCAAAATATTTTTTAGTAGGCAGAGATTTCATGTTTCCATTTTCCCAGGTACTGTATCTCTAGAACAATGTTCTACAAACTGTGGCCCTTTGCTTTTATCTGGCCCTTGGGGTATCCCCGCCCCACTGTCAGCAACAATGGGGCATAGCTTCTGCCACTGACTGCGACCATTGGGACACGGTTCCTTCCACTGACACCAATGATGAGGTACTATTACTCTGAAAAGAGCCAATGTCCACTGGGGCGACCAAACCACCAATCTGTTTATCTTCTATGGGGTTATTTTGCCCACCTGTGCAGTTTTTAGCTTGAGCGGGAGCTGCAGGATTCAACGTTTCATTGCTCCATGCAAAGAACTGAAGCATCTTCTTTAAAAATGACCTGCATTGAAAATAATTACTCAGTGAAATCTCCTTATATGCTTTCACATGGGGGGGGGGGGGGGGAGGAATTTCTTCTACGAAGTCAAGAAACGT
>BLSH010199588.1:70544-82482 GCA_018402905.1 Glandirana rugosa | reverse complement strand
TGCAAAGAACTGAAGCATCTTCTTTAAAAATGACCTGCATTGAAAATAATTACTCAGTGAAATCTCCTTATATGCTTTCACATGGGGGGGGGGGGGGAGGTGATAGGGATGTGTTTTTTTTTTTTTTTTTACTTACATGACCTGTGGATGCTGAGGAGGCAGTCTAGGAAACTGTTCCAGGTCTCTTTATTTGCTGTGTGTGTATAGTAGACCCTGATCCGTGATTCTCTTAAGGTGTCTAAGATTGACTCAGTGTCAGAGAATGGCTTCCTCTATAAAGATCTGCACCATTTAGAGACTCTCCCCACTAAGCCGGAGCAAAGAAATACTTCATGAATTTTAAGGCCTCAACTTTTTCTGCTTCCTTCAGAACCACACATCACATGCCTGATGAAGGGGTCCTTCGTGGTTCGGAAATGTCACTATTTGTAACTATGATGTGATAGCTAAATACAGCTTTAGGCTTGTTCTGGGGATCCTTGGTGTGCTGGTGACATGCTTCTCACTTTGAATGTCTTTGGTTCACAGCCAGTAGTCGCTGAAGCACCCATGTACATCTACAGCGAGTTTCAGGAGCATGTGCATTGGGAATATTGTGCTTGTGCTTGCTCATATACTTCCTCACCTTCATAAGTGCATATATTGTGTTTTCAGTGAGCTGTGAGTGGGGCTTAGTGCCAGTTTGGAGCCAGTTAGAAGCAGAACTGCTCACCTAGATGACCATTGACTTTGACAGCCAAGTGACATGACTCCCCTCAAAATAATTTTTTTCATGTCAAATCAGTTTATTTTAACACCTTTATACATTTCATTATAATTATTTCTTGTGCAGATAAAGGGAACAGTAATGGGCATTTTTTTTTTGTAACCAGTTATGTGAAAATGACCCATGGATAAAAAGAGGACAGTAATGGGTACTTTTTTTCTACCAAGGCATGTGAAAATGACCTATGGATAAAAAGGGGATGGTAATGGGCACTTTTCCATACCCAGTTATGTGAAAATGACCCATGGATAAAAAAAAAGAGGACGGTAATGGGCACTTTTTTTGTACCTAATTATGTGAAAATGACCCATGAATAAAAAGGGAATGGTATTGGGCACTTTTCCATACAAAGTTATGTCAAAATGACACATGGTTACTTTGGTTTAAAGTTTTAAATACTGTTGCAAACCCCTTTTGATTTAACCAAAAAGCACACACAGCTAAACAATACTATTAGAGCATTCACTCTGACTAGAAATCCCTATCCAATGTACAGAAATGAGACAAATACAGAATCAAATCAAGGTGTCAATTTTATTATCAGATACAATGCACAATTTTTGTGATATTAAAATAAGTTTATATTGTAAACCCCTTACCAAAGACCATTGCCTTAGAAAAGTTTGCAGTAAAAAAGAGAAAACCGGTAGATATGCATGATAACCCCAACCACCAGTGTCAGAACCCAAGATCTCAATGTTACAATTGCATACAGTATATCTAGTAGTAGTTAGTCTCATTCAACTGGACTTGTATGACATCACTGCCTGTCAGTGATGTCATACATGAATGGAAGTTCATACCTTTGATATACACATGAATGAAATAGTAAATAAAATGAAAATACATTCATACTCAGTGACGCTTACAGAATATATCTGCACGTGTCACTTTCTTGACAAGAAAAATTTAGCCAAAGTAGTAGCAGTGGAAGGGGGAGCCAGGCGTAAGAGACAAGTCCTAAAAAATGTTACATTTCTTTAGGACATCTCTCTTATGTTACATATCTTCATATGATTAAAGGCAATCTGTCATAAGGGAACAATGGAGGGCGCTATTGCTGACTCCTTTTGAGAATGAGTTATGTTAGCTTGTCTTAATGGTCGTCTATAAAACATTTCAGCCCTCATCGTATTTTATCCAAGTTGCCGAAATTTTCATTCATTCTCGCCTGTTATGTCTGTGATGCCCCCCTCTTGTTACTCCTCCAAACACATTGTTGTATTTTGTCTTGGATCTGCTCCAGACTGCTCTCCACATTTTTCTTAGCGATGTCCAGCAGTTTTTCCATCATAGAATCGTCATAGGAAGGAACACGTGTAGCATACATCTTGCTTAATGTCTTTATTTCTTCGGCATCTGAAAAAAACATGTATCAGATGCAATGCACTCCTAAACCCTGCATTCTGAGCTCAACACACCCCTTAACCCTGCATTCTGAGCGTAATGCACTGCAAACTCTGCATTCTCTTGTAATACTTATTTTATTTTTATTCTGAGTGAAAACATTTATCAAGTCGAGAAAAAAAAAGGTCGGTCTTTCCTTCTTTTTTTGGGGGGGGGCGCTTTCGAATTCTCTGCCTATAGGCTCCTGAGATGTAAATCTGGCCCTGGCTGCAAAAAAGTAGTGCATGCACTACTCTTAAAAATTCACCGTGCCAGAGTGGGGGCTGGTGCTCCAGCCGGGGGGGGGGGTGGTGCTCCACGCAGTCGGGCTCTCCATCGGCGCCGATGCAGAGCACTGAGAGTTCGTTATGGGTGGCTATATCCCAAGCCCCGGATCTTATTGCACATCCTCCCCCCTGCCCGCCAATACAATCACTTCTCCTATCGGCCAGTTGCTCTCCTCCCGCTTCCTGATTGGCCGGGAGGAGAATCAGGAAGACAATAGCAAATATTAATTCACTATTGTCACACAACTGGGTGGGCTCATGGAGCAGTGCCCCGCACCCAGAGCCCACCCTTTATTGAAGCCAATTAGAGCCTCAGGATCTAATCATGTGCTTCAAAAAGAAAAATCCATTGCAATTAATGTATCTGGCACTATGCATGTAGATTAGGGGGCCAGGCTCATGGATTAGACATGCTGAGCCCTGTATGGAATGGCCGCCACTGCTGTGCCAAATTGCATGATACTGCAGTACCATGCAATCTTGTATCCACAAACACACTGCGTTTGTGGTTAACAATGTATTATCACCCGTAGTAGATCACAAAGGCAGTGCTTTTTGAACACGGTGCAGGAAACACGCATGGAACATGCCTTTCTGGCACTGCATTCTGGTGTGAACTGGCCCTAACAGCACACTGTGCCCGGTAATCTTTGACTTCCTCTGTGTTGTTCTAGTAGATCTCCATCTCTCGGAGGTTGCCTTCCCCCTGAGGTAAGTAGATTACTCCTAGATCCTTTAACGGGATGTTAGAAGGTATGTGGCTGATGGAATTTATTGTTATATTTTCCTTTACTTTAAACAACAAGGTCCATCTCATTCACTCTCACAGGCCCATACTTACCTCCTCTGATGATTGCATCCTGGCTGGTAAAAATCTTGTGCTGGACTACCAAGGCTGGCACAATAACATTTTATAGACTTCAATAGGACTTACCCTAGCAGGTGCTGGCAACCCAGTACAAAATTTGTCATGGTCGGGATAGGAGGCCACAGTCATTTGCGGAGGTAAATACGGACCTGCAGGGGGTGGGGGACTCAGGGCTGGGTGTGTTCAGGGGGCTAGGGAGGGGTTACATTTTTGCTAGCCTTTTCTGATTGGAGAAGTCACTGCTCCACCTCTTCATCTCATCCAATCAGAGAACCCTTTACATTCATTGAGAGGATGCAAAGCAAACTCTCAATGGCTCCCATGTCAAGTGGCTGAACTCCTGTTTTCACAATGCAACAGGACAGTCTCTTGGCATGGGACCCAGCAACCAGCAGTGATCATATGATCTCCATTAACTTCACAGGTCCTGTACCGAGAGGCTGCCCTGCTCCATTCTCAACACATGTGCTTGGCGTGGGCACCTTTCAGAGATCACTTTGCATTTTCTCAATGCAAAGCATTCTTTAATTGGATGAGGTGAAGGGCATGATGTCTGGACTCTAAATGGCCCCATGCCAAGTGGCCAAACTTCTGTTTTCACAATGCAACAGGGCAGTCTCTTGACATGGGACCCAGGAGCCAGCAGTGATCATATGATCTCCATCAGCTTCACAGATCCTGTACCAAGAGGCTGCCCTGCTACATTCTACACACAGGTGCTCGGCTGCTTGGCGTGGGCACCTTTCAGAGATCACTTTGCATTTTCTCAATGCAAAGCATTCTTTAATTGGATGAGGTGGAGAGCATGACTTCACTGCCCCATCTCTCCACCTCATCCGACTTTGCATTCATTGAGAGTTCAAAGCAATCTCTGACGTCCATGGCAAGTGGCCAACCTGTTTTGCTCAACAGGCCAGCAACTTGGCAAGAGATCCTGAGGCAAGTGGAGGTCACTGTAGTAGCGATGTCCAATACAGTGACTTCCAGCTTTTAGAGGGATCCCACAGGTATGGTATATACATGGTTGGCCCAAGCTGGAACAATGTAACCATATGAAAGCATCCATGCCTGGAAGTCTTTTAGCATCCACCAAGCTTATAATACAGAGAGAGTGAGACAACCCAATGAACACAAAACTCACCTCCACAAGTCTGTACGTTGAAGAGAGGAAAGTGCATCACATCGGGCGTCCCATTTCCATCTCCCTTAAAGTCGTAGCAGCTTTTCTTTGGAGGGCACTCATAACTTTCTTCAGTGTTTTTCGGAAAGGGAATCTGGTGATCCTTACAGTATTCAACTGTTTTTTTCACCGTCTAGTGAAACAAAGAAATCATTTCTGTTACAATGTTTCCCTTGTACTCCAATAGTGATGATCAAGCACGGCCTGATTTAAGGGAGAATGTTTTCTTATAAAAGTTTATAATGGCTGCTAGCAAGACTCTGGGAGAATATCTAAAAATTAAAGTTGGCTTTCGCCTTTTTGATTGAGACATTTTAAAATCAACTTTTGTAAAAAGGTGTTTCACTTTTCTTCTTTAACCGATTTGCCAACCACCCTCCGTGGAATGATGGCAGCAGGTTGGCACCGCTGCACGAATCGGCGTAGCTGTATGGAGGCTCGCTCAACCGCAGTTGCAGGCTGCACGCTGCGTGAGCTTGCCGGCGGGTTGGGCGGACTCGATGTCCGCTGGCGACCTGCGATCGCCTGTTACAGAGGCAGAATGGAGATAGGCCAGTGTAAACACAGAGGATCCCCGTTCTGTGAGGGGACATCTGACAGATCTACTGTTCCCAGTAATTGGGAACAGTCAGATCTGTCATGCCCCTGCCAGCCCAGCCCCCACACAGTTAGAACACAGTGAGGGAACACAGTTAACTCCTTGATCGCCCCCGACATTTTAACCCCTTCCCTGCCAGTGACATTTATACAGTAATCGGTGGCTATTTTTATCTCTGATCGCTGTATAAATGTCAACGGTCCCAAAAAAGTGTCAATTGTTCCAATCTGTCCGCCGCAATATCGCAGTCCCGATAAAAATCGCAGATTGCCGCCATTACTAGTAAAAAAAATAAATAATAAAAATTCCATAAATCTATCCCATAGTTTGTAGACGCGATAACTTTTGCGCAACCCAATCAATGTACGCCAATCAATATACGCCTATTGCAATTTTTATTACCAAAAATATGTAGAAGAATATAAATCGGCCTAAACTGAGGAAGAAATTAGTTTTTTTTACATTTTTTTGGATATGTATTATAGCAGAAAGTAAAAAATATTGTTTTTTTTTTTCAAAATTGTCGCTTTTTGTTTGTTTATAGCGCAAAAAATAAAAACCGCAGAGGTGATCAAATACCGCCATAAGAAAGCTCTATTTGTGGGGAAAAAAGGACGTTAACTTTGTTTGGGTACAACGTTGCACGACCGCGCAATTGTCAGTTAAAGCGACGTAGTGCCGAATCACATAAAGTGCTCTGGTCAGGAAGGGGGCAAATCCTTCCGGGGCTGAAGTGGTTGTAAAGGCTGAAGGTGCATTCTATACATGAGGGTATTTGGTCCTTGCTTTAGGGTGCCCCTTGGTGGCATTACCATCCGCTGTCACCGTGGATCTTCTGCTCCATCTACCACTTGCAATGCTTTGACTAATTTTTTTTACACCATTTGCTCCCATTGAATTCATTGGGGTTCGGGTTCTGCATCACAACTTTGAAGTTTGCCGAACAACGCTTGAATCAAACCCAGGGCCGTCCAGCTTATCACTAATCATTTCATCACTTATATGTTTTCTTTCAATCAATTTGCATCAAATTACCATAACATTTTGTTACCTTGAATGGATCTCCTTGACTGAAGTCAAAAGACAAAATCAGATCCACTTTGCGATGAGGAGGTAGCACCAATGGGTACGGAGTATTCATTTCCAACCCAGCATCGATCAGACTGATGTGCTCTTTATGAAAAAGGTCGCACCCTTCCGGGATTTTATCTACAAAATAAATCAATGAAAATAATTATAGCATAACCAACACTTGTTGGAGATGTGAGAAATCAGAAGGGACCATGCTTCACATGTGGTGGGAATGGGAACCACTCCAACCCTTCTGGAAGGAAGACCCTATCCAAAAGAGATTACTATAAGTCATTGGCCATGCATATGGTGAACGCGGCCAAACTGTGCATTGCCAGACACTGGCGCTCTACACACATCCCGGCGATCAGGGAATGGTTCATGAGGCTTTCTAAAATAGAGGAGATGGAAGAATTAATCCATATTTCGCAAGAACGCTTACAAAAATTTCCTAATACCTGGGCGTGCTGGCTTCATTTCAAGACAACTGACCGCTATCATCTTCATATCTCCTAAATGCAGAAATCACTAACATGGCAAGTGGCACTGTCCTTCCAGAGGGAGAGACTTGAGACGAGGAGTAGGCCTACCAGTAGTCATTCATTTGCTTGGAGAATTCCCCGCCTCTCCCGCCCCCCTCCTATCCCTTCATTGATGTGGCCCCTACCCTGTCCTTCATTGCAGCTTGCTTACTATTGTGATGCTGTAATTGACTACAGCTAATCACATGGGAACAGGGTGCTGTGATTGGCCCAGGTACCATGTGATAGCTGTGGGCCAATCACAGCACCCCCATAGTAAGTAAGCTGTCATAAATGAAGAAGAAGAAAGATTTATTGTGATTGTAGAAAACAAATTCACAATGAAATTACATTTCTACTCCACCCATTATTCATACATCACAATTTCAACCATGAATTTACCACACAGGATTAATTATCCCCATATTAAAAACTAGACCAGTAAAATAAAATAAGACTATATGACCTCTTTCATCTCATTCCTGCATTGATAGCCCAGCCCTGGGAAAGAAGCTCTCTTTAAATCGATTTGTCCTTGTTTTAATCACCCTAAAGCGTCTCCCAGATGGCAATAATTCAAAGAAAGGACAACCAGGATGAGTCTGGTCATTTAAGATATTTGGAAGCCATTTAAGCCATTCAAGACATTTAATCATGTGATTGCTGTAATTGGTCATAATGATCACATGATACCCCAGCCGCTCACTGCAGCTGGGTATTGAGCACTGTGACTCGCTGTGTCCGAGTCACAGGATTGCAGTGCTGCGTGCCACAGGGGTACAAGTATGGGTACATCACGATGCCTGGGGGAGCCGGTCTCCAGCAGTAAATGTCCTGCTGCTGGTGGCTGGCAAGTGGTTAAAGTGGAAAATAAAAAATGTCCAATTCCTGTACATAACATGCCTGGGGTGTCCTAATCCTGCCTGTGAAGGGGCATCTCTGTTATGTAAAGAAAGTTCTGCAGCAGCGCTGACATTTTAAAAGGAAGGATCTTAAATCTAAAGGTCCCAATATCACAAACTAGGGCCACTTCTGAGAGGGGCCAACTACCCTACCGGCACTTTTCAGAGTGGGCAAGGAAACCTGAGTACATGAAGAAAACCCACGGGGAGAAGATGCAAACTCCATGCAGGTTGTGCCATGGTTGGAATTCAAACCGACAACCCCAGTGCTGCCAGGCAGAAGTGCTAACCACTTAGCCACCACACAGCCTTCTGACCGTACTGCAGTTGGAGACTGGAAGGTCGAGGGAGGGGGGTTAATACACCATCTAGAATTATGGATCATATCTGGTAATAAATAAACAGTTTCTGATTTAGAGAATGTTACTTTGTTACAATGTCATACACATGCTCACATTTGTATTGGTAGAGGAAATTGTTTGTCATTCCCCATTGCCACTTCCACAAACAAGTTGCGATGTTCTTCATCACTAAAGCATTTTTATAGACATCTAGAGAAGACAAAAAAAAAATTTCTTAAAGCAACCTGCGACCGTTGTCAGACAAGACTGTTTGCAATATTAACATTTTGCCAAACAGCGCACGTGATCCACATGTATTGCTATCTTTAAAGTATTGCTGCTGATATACAGTAAATGATTTGTTTCCTGGGCGGGTGGCTTCTACACCCTGGAGGATCTTCCGTTCTCCTTGGTTTGCAGTGTAATGTAACAAAAATGGAAATTGAAGCGCCACACCACCACTAAGAGGTCCAAGTATGACTTTATTTCAATAAAAGTCAGGGGGGCAATCCAAAGAGTATACTATGTGTTTTGGTGGACTAAAAACACCCCCTTCATGAGGGCTGGAAGAAAACATAAGAACTTCTCCATATCAATTCAACATCCCCCCTTCAGACATTTCAGAGGGATAAAAAAAGCAACTTTTTTGCAGCATTAACCTACCTTGACTTTACCTGGCCCCCTGAAAATGGTCCAAGCAGTAAATTATAAATCTACTTGGTATTTGCTTACCTTGGTCCAAATTTCTAAGCCCCAATAAAGGTGGAGTGTGTTTGGCCCCTGATGTTTCTATGTTTCTATGTTTCTATGAAACCCATTGAATTTTTTCTGCTATGAATAAATTTTATCATTATAGACCACAGACTCGTGGGCATTTGTTGGGTTCTCTCATTGGACTTTATGTATTTCCATTCCAACACATGCAGTTTTGAAGATTGGCTTCTGGTTTGGTGAGTCAATGATAGAGAAGGATCTGGTTGTTCTGGTAGATCAAAGATTTAATAATCATACATTCTAGAAGGTGAACCGCTGGGGGAGTCAATGGTGGAAAAGGACCTGGGTGTTCTATTAGATCATAGAATTATTAGTCATACATTCTAGGAGGAGAATAGCTGGGGAAGTCAATGGTGGAGAAGGACCTGGGTGTTATATTAGATCATAGAATTATTAGTTATACATTCTAGGAGAACAACAGCTGGTGGTGTCAATAGTAGTGATTAGTGAATGATCCGGGTGTTCTGGTAGATCATAGACTTAATAATCATACATTATACAAGGAGAACAGCTGGGCGAGTCAGTGGTGGAGAATAGAGTAGAGCGAACCCGGACTGTAAAGTTCGGGTCCGTACCAAACTTTGGGGTGTCCAGGACACGGACCCGAACCCGGACTTTTAAAAAAATAAGAATAATCATTTATGAATAGAGTTGAGCGAACCCGAACTGTAAAGTTCGGGTCCGTACTTTACTTTGGGTTGTCCGTGACCCGGACATTTGAAAAAAAGTCCGGGTTCGGGGGTTCTGGTATTTGATTCCACGTGTTGAATAGCTGCCAAGGGCAGACAATCAACAAGTGTTTCACTGGTTTGCCCTTAGAAGCCATCACAGCCATGCCTACTAATGGCATGGCTGTGATTGGCCAGTGCATCATGTGACCCAGCCTCTATATGGGGCTGGAGTCACCGTGCTGCATGTCATATTCTCTCAGGATAGTTTAGGGAGAGGATGCTGCTGGCTCTGTGAGGGACAGATTGCAGAACATCTCATCCTGCATTACTGAACGATCTGATTGTGGACTAGGGAGAGATACGAGTACTGCTGCTTTGAGGGACAGATTGCACACCTCATCCTGCTGCACAGAACCATCTGACTGGACTAGGTAGAGTCTGTTGCTTTAAGGGAAAGATTATTCTTCTAAAATCATCTCCAAGTTGTACAGGGAAAGTTTCTTCCAGCCTCATAGAGAGCCATATTATTGTTCTAAAATCATCTCCAAGTTCTATAGGGAAAGTTTCTTCCAGCTGTTACTTAGAGGGACAGATTATTGTTCTAAAATCATCTCCTAGTTCTATAGGGAGAGGTTCCTGCTGTTGCTTAAAGGGACAGATTATGGTTTATTGCACAAAATTAAAAAGTGCCTCTACATTGCTGGTTTAAAAAAAAAAAAAAAAAAAAAAAAATTCCAAAAACTACATTTGCGGCCAGCGGTGCATTTCTTGCACAAAAATAAAAAAACCAGTGTTGGCTCCTCCTCCACCGCCACTTCCACTGCCTCCTCAACCTCCAACTCCACCTCCATTTTTGATTTTTTTTATGTGATTTTAGCTTAAGTTATTTCCCTATCCCCTTTTCTTTGTAGGGCACTTGTCCGACTCTTGCCCCCATTTTCCTTCCTTCTGCAGACCTCTAGGACTTGCCAGGACTTTGTTGCAGTCATTTTTGTGCCTAAAAGTTCGGGTCCCCGGGTCCGGGACAAAGTTCGGGTCAAGTCCGGTCCCGAACCCGGACTTTGTCCGGAAATTCGGCCGAACCTGCAGAACCCGAACTTCCAGAGGTTCGATCAACTCTAGTGGAGAAGGATCTGGGTGTTCTGGTAAATCATAAACATATAAATCATACATTATAAAAGGAGAATAGCTAGGGAAGTCAATGGTGGAGAAGGATCTGGGTGTTCTGGTAGATCACAGACTTAATAATCAAACATTCTAGGAGAAGAACAGCTGAGGGGTGTCAATGGTAGAAAATGACCGGTGTTCTGGTAGATCATCAAGATATTAAGCATACATTCTAGAGGTAGAACAGCTGGGGGAGCCAATGGTGTACAAGGATCTGGTGGATAATAGACTTATTAATCATATATTCTACAAAGAGAAAAGCTGGAGGAGTCAATGGTGAAGAAAGATCTGGGTTTTCTCATAGATCATAGACTTGGTAATCACACATTGTAGGAGGTGAACAGCTGGAGCAGTGAATGACAGAGAAGGATCTGGGTTTTCTCATA
The DNA here is from genome assembly GCA_018402905.1 of Glandirana rugosa. Lineage (NCBI taxonomy): Eukaryota > Metazoa > Chordata > Amphibia > Anura > Ranidae > Glandirana > Glandirana rugosa. Next base: position 71,564 of record BLSH010199588.1, on the reverse strand, counting down.
GATCATAGACTTAGTAATCACACATTGTAGGAGGTGAACAGCTGGAGCAGTGAATGACAAAGAAGGATCTGAGTTTTCTAGTAGATCATAGACCTAATAGTGATATGTTCTAGGAGGAGAATAGCTGGGGGAATCAATGGTGGAGAAGGATTTGGGTGTTCTGGTAGATCATAGACTTATTAATCATACATTTTAGAAGGAAAGCAGCTGAAGGTGTCAATGGTGGATAAGGAACTGGGTGTTCTAGTAGATCATAGACCTAATAGTGATATGTTCTAGGAGGAGAATATCTGGGGGAGTCAATGGTGGAGAAGGATTTGGGTGTTCTAGTGGATCATAGACCTAATAGTGATATGTTCTAGGAGGAGAATATCTGGGGGAGTCAATGGTGGAGAAGGATTTGGGTGTTCTGGTAGATCATAGAATTATTAATCATACATTCTAGGAGGAAAACAGCTGGGGGAGTCAGTGGTGGAGAAGGACCTGGGGGTTCTCATGGATCATAAACTTTTTAATCATACATTTTAGAAAGAGAGCAGCTGGGGAGTCAACGGTGGAGAACAGACATGTGCAGAATGGGAAAATTTGTTTCATCTTGTATATATTCGTTATGTTACTAATTTTGTTTCGTTTCGGAATTTGTTTATTTTCGTTTCGTTAAACCTAATTCTGTTTATTAATTTTCTAATGAATTGCAAATTTTCAGAACAAATAGAATTTCGATTGGTTGAAAAATGATTGACCGATTTGAATTCTGTGTGAAGAATAGCTGGTTGTTAGGCAGTGGGCCAGGAAGCCGGCCGTCGCGTCCTTAACAAACAATGACTCATCAGCTGTCAGCAGGATTCCCCACTGACAGCTGAAATGTAAACACTGCTGGCAATAGAACATTCAGCAAAAAAAAAACAGTATGGGGTCCCCCCCCCAATCCATACCAGGACCTTTGTGGTCTGGTATGGATTCTAAGGGGAACCCCACTCCAAAATGTAAAGGAAAAACAGCGGGGGGGGGGGGGCAAAA
>BLSH010199588.1:36902-49493 GCA_018402905.1 Glandirana rugosa | reverse complement strand
TTAATGAAAGAACATTAAACACAGTGAAACAATACAATGATAAATAGGTAGTGTGTGTGGGGGGGGGGGGGCATTTCCACCTATCCCGCTATCCCGGAATGCCATGTCCTGCCCCCTGGGAGACCCCTGTTACATATCCCAGGAGGCCATTCACAGAGCAGCCAATGAGTGGAGCTAACACATCGTCAGGGGTCAGGCTGCCTGAACCCAGAAGAAGACTCTGTCTGAGGAGGACCAAGATGTGAGTGCAGGAACCATCTCCATGATTAAGCCCCATGGGTGGGGGCAAAACACATTGGGGGTGTGGCCTGGATGGAGCCCAGGCTGGGGCTGTTTTTACCTTCCATGCACAGGGTATTGTTTGTGGGACCTTTTTTTTCTGTTTTGCAGGACACTTTCACACCTGATTGGTGGATTATTGCAGGACTATATCCTTTGCCTATTGGCCCAGTCATAAACCCCCTGCCTGAGTTTCTTTTAGAAATGAAGACCTTTAGTCAAGTTCTGCAGTCTGTGCCAGCTGGTCCCCTTCATAGCGACTTGACCTGGTCTTCTGGATCCTGAGAGAACCTCACCACTGGAGAGCCAATAGGAAGTGTCCATGTCACCCAGGCACCAACGTAAGCTCCCCAGAAAAATGGAATCTTCCACTCTGCAGTAAGGGAGGCGGAAGGCTCTGGACTAGCGCATTGTGTAACTAACCACAGATTTAGGTAAGTCAATTGGGCACAAAGCTTTCAGTTTTATTGCTTTTATTTATTGCTTCATCAATTAGTTAGAGAGGGGTTGGCTGTATGGTTTGTTAAGCAGAGCTTTAATCAGTACATTTTGAACACCTACCTCGAAAGAACAACTTAACCCAATCAGCTCCGGGCGCACTGCCCCACAGCCCTGCACAGAAGAAAGATCGCATTAGTGCTGAACACAATGAGGATCACAGTTAGGGAAAACACATTTGTCTACCCATCCCCTTTCACTTCTATCCTATTTATCTAGAAATAATATCTTCTTCCAGTTGCGATTAGGGATGAGCTGAAGGTCCGTAGGATCAAATCTTGGCTCAGACTGAATTTTGGCCGTTCAATGGTTCCTAAGGAAGCAGCGGGTGCTGGCACCTGCTGAGTCCCTAGCAACTGTCGCTGTCACCGGCACATTGCTTACATGGCTGGGAACCCCTAGCCACATAATCTAAGAGGCGGGGATAGCAGTGACATCACTGCCCAAAAATTCTCACTGCCCATATTTGGGCAATGATGTCACTACTCTCCCCCCACTTCCTTTATACAATGATAAGAGCTCAGGAAGCTGTCATTCGGTGAGCAATACGAGTGTGTGCCCCTGGTCTGTCAGGTTTTTAATTTTGGTGAGTCGGTCGGTGATGGGCATCATAATTGATGATGGATTTACAACTAGAGTTGAACGGACACCTGGATGTTTGGGTTGGGGTTTTCGTGGAAAAGTTCGGGTTCGGTCCGAACTTGACCCCGGACCCCGAACCCCATAGAAATCAATGGGGACCCGAACTTTTTGGGCACAAAAATGGCTGTAAAAAAGTCCTGGAAAGTGCTAGAGGGCTGCAAAAGGAAGAAAAGTGGGGGTAAGAGTAGGACAAGTGCCCTACAAAGAAATGGGGATAGGGAAATAGCAATAATCTGTCCCTTACAGCACCAGCAGCTTCCTCTCCCTAAACTAGCCTGAGAGCATGTGACATGCAGCACTGTGACTCCAGCCTCATATAGAAGCTGGGTCACATGATGCACTGGCCAATCACAGCCATGCCATTAGTAGGCATGGCTGTGATGGCTTCTATGGGCAAACCAGTGAAACGCTTGTTGATTGGCTGCCCTGCAGCCATTCAACAAGCGGGAAAAAAATACCAGAACCCGAACTTTACAGTTCAGGTTCGCTCAACTCTATTTACAACAAGGGACAGTTATAGTGATTTTTTTTTTTTAATGGATACGTTTTTCCCTCAGGAGCCTGTAAAACTTTGTATCTGTGATCAGTGTATGGTGGGCGCAGTGTCAAGCTCCTGCAGACAAGCCCTACAGCTTTCAGCCGGTACCTCTCTAGGTTGTCAGTTTAAATGTTGCAGGGCTCATCAGCACCCTCACAGATCATTGAGAACAACAAATCATCTGCTGAGCTGGCAGACAGGACCGGTACTTCATTCGTTCACAGACCTCTGCGGATGAATAAGGCGGCTGTGTGGGCGGAGACCTGAACAGCGGTGCTGATTTTGAAAAAGGACATCAAGTGCAGGAAGGTGAACTCCTATCCGCTGTCATGGGGGTGGATGAGGAGGGAGGTGTGGGGGTGCTGCTGGAGAATGTTAAACATTACATCCTAAATACAGTGTAACATATAAAATGATCCACAAGGTGATTTTAGTCTTTCTTTCTACGTTGCACTTTTTTTTTTTTTTTGTGAATGAGTAGGGTGCTATGTACTCCTTACTCAATTAAATGGTGTGGGGAGGGTCTGGTTACACTTAAGCACATTATTATGTACAGTATTTCTTTGTGTAGCCAGGAGCTGGCTGAATTGCCTATATTACCGACCCCCCGGGGGCTGGACAAAACTCAATGTTGATTGGGACCAACGTTGACCAGGTGAGTAGGCTACTGGTTCCATTGGCTGATAGGGAAGACTCTGTGCTAAGAGGAATACATACTCAAGTGCATCAGGCTTGCATCAAGTGAGTGGTCCAAGAACAGAGAACCCCAACTGAAGAGATTGGGAGACTATGGAGGCTGGAAGCGAGAGAGAAGCTGTTGCCACTGGAAGAAATTGTCTGTATGAAGGCCACTGTCAAGTTGTCTGGGGATCAGCCAGGCCCCTTTTTTGTCATGGAGACTGATTCATAGCCAAGTGAAGTTGGGGTAGAATTGGCCCCAGAGATAGTACCTACCAAGGCCCTGTCCCGGGATGGAGGGAAGGTGCCAGTCAGTTTTCGGAATGTCACGGATCAAACAAGCGCATTAAAGGGCTCAAATGCTGATTGGCCAAGGGAGTTCAGCTACCCCGGAGACCCTGGCAGAAAAGATTAAGAGAGGAGACAGAGAGAAGCTTGAAGAAGAGTTTTATGCTTTGTCTGAGTCTTTGCCTCCTGGATGGCAAGGAAGAGTCCAGGTTCAGTTGACCAAGTGGGAGACAACGTGCCTCAGGAACGACTATAATGCAGAGTCGAATGAGAGAAAAGAATCTCATGGAAGCAGAACTTGTACAAACCTTGTTAGTGAAACCATCAAGCTTTCCTTCCCTGAATTGGATTCATTTCAGCCACTTTTGGAACCTATTGCTTCCACCAGTACCAAAATTTCAGACATAGACGCCAAGGCTGTGCTTGAAGGCTTCTCGCCTATCCAACTGAGGAAAGGCATAAGCCCTCCCAAGAGGCTAACCTATGATGCTTTGGGAGAAAATTCAGATGAACGGATGCCTACCATTCAATGACAAAACTTCATACCAGACCCCACTACTATCCATTGGGTAGGGGGTGATCTTGACCTGCCCTCTGACACTACTGGGTGGGCCATGGCAATAGCCCTGGCCTGTAAGCAAACTGATTATGAACTAACTGAAAATGTACATAAATGGTTCCAACAAAATCAATACTTGTTAAATCTAAGTTATGGTTGATGTTGTTATTTGTGTTTTATTATTAACTAGTACTACTAGTTAAATAGAACTTTGTGAAGTTCCTGGCTATATTGCCTATGTTATCAGAGGACACTCTACAGAATCTGCCACAGTGAGGCTGTACCCTCTAGTCCTCAGCCTGGGATTTGCCATGTCACATCCTGAATGCCGATTGAGAAAGCACTTACAGAAAAGTGGAAGATCTGGGGACATGTAGTCCAAAGAGCCTAAATCTACACTAGGGACTGATCGTCATGAACTACAAGTTCCAGCTGACTTGAGGGTGATAATAGAATGCTGGCAAAGGGTGATAAATAGCCTGTGTTGGGACCATGGCCTTCATCTGGAAGCAGTGACCCAGAAGGTCGTGGAGAGCTGCAGCCTAAGCAGCAAGGCATAGCCTCCGGTGGGCGAGTGTGGACGCATAGGTCATTGGCAGTTTTTATTCGGTCCAGTGATAGTTGGGAGGTCACCATCATCACCTGCATCACAGATCCAGCTGAGCTATGACATTGAGGGGTGTGCGGCCGAGCACCGTTCCTTAAGCACAACATCCGCAGGTGCCTGCTTCAGGTTCTTCCTGCCATTCCTTTGAGCCTGGTATCGCCTGGATTAGTGAGCTGGCAGAAGCCCACCCTCTTTACAACCAAAAGACACTGTATACAGACAACTTTACCTTGCCTTACTTTCTAAAACCTTCTAAGAAGACACTTACAACCACTATTGCAATGCTTGGATGTCATTACTCAGAGTTTGCATCGGGCCCCCTTTGTTTGAGCTAGCTGAAGATACAGGTCTTCTACAGCAAGAAGACTCCTATGCCCCCCCCTCCCCCATTAAAGGAACACTGGGCACTATACCAGCCCATATTACCAAGGAACTCTTCTCATGGAGACCAAGGTCACATACTCTGTGTACAGCTTATTGAACATTAATGAGTATCTGTGTTCAATGGGGTTGTGGTGTAAGGAGCCAAAAGGGAATAGTCTGACATAAACGTGGTCATTCTGCTTCCCTTTTCTGACCTGCAGCCATAGGCCTTGTTCAGGTTACTGCTTGCTGCTCTTAATTCTACTAAGGACCATATCCATCATTTTCGTGTTCATCTGTGTCAAGAGTTTAATAATAGGCTCTTATTTGCTTAACCACTTGCCGCCCACCCACCGTCAAATGACGGCGGGGTGGTACGGCTCTCATTCTGGAATGACGTCATATGATGTTGTCCCAGAAAGCGCACTCCCGCGCACCCTAGGGTGCACACAGCGTGCCGATCGCGGCCGCGCCGTGTTACCAGGACACGGCGCAATCCCGATCTGTGTAAAGATTTGCGGCTCTTTAACCATGTGATCAGCTGTGACCAATCACAGCCAGTCACATGTAAACAAGGAGGTGCTGGTAATAGGCACTCCTCGCCTCACACTGACAGAGTGCGTGGCGAGGAGAGCCGATCAGCGGCATCTCCTCTCACAGAGGACCTCTAGGGATGTCATCAGTGCCCTGATTACCAATGATCACCAGTGCCAACAACCAGTGCCAGAAATCAGTGCCCACAAGTGCCCACCAGTGGCAGCAGTCTGTGCCCACCAGTGCCAGCAATCAGTGCCCACAAGTGCTACCAATCAGTGTCCATTGGTGATGCCAGTCAGTTCTGGCTATAAGTGCCACCTATCAGTGCTGCCCATGAATGCCCACCGCTGCTGCCCATCAATGCCCATCAGTGCCACCCATCAATGCCCATTAGTGCCGCCTATCTGTACCGCCTATCTGTGCCCACCAGTGCTGCCTATCAGTGCCCATCAGTGCCACCTATCAGTGCCCATCAGTGCTACCCATCAGTGCCCACCAGTGCCACCTCTCAGTGCCTATAAGTGCAGCATATTAGTGCCTCCTCATCAGTGCAGCCTATCAGTGAAGGAGAAAAAATACTTATTTACAAAATTTACTGACAAAAACTAAGAAATACTTTTATTTTTTTTCAAAATTTTCAGTCCTTTTTTTTTTTTTTAGCAAAAAATAAAAAACCCAGCGGTGATTAAATACCACCAAAAGAAAACTCTATTTGTGTGAAGAAAATTATAAAAATTTCACATGGGTGCAGTATAGCATGACCGCGCAATTGTCATTCAAAGTGTGACAGCGCTGAAAGCTGAAAAATGGCCTGGGCAGGAAGGAGGTGACAGTGCCCGGTATTGAGGTGGTTAAACCACTTTTTTATTGATTCTGTTAACCACCAAACTTTAAGTAAAGACCCATTTGATTACTGTTTCTTAATTTGGTGCCTGTGCATTATATTTGCTATTGTAGAAATGCCTGAACCCAGGGTGTCAGAGGTGTGGGGAGACTTGCAAGGTCAGGGCAACCACTGGGATGAAGTATCTTTACGTGGCCCTCACAGGTGTACTACTAACTTTGTATGCCATCTCTATCCCAAAATCAAAATACCTTGTAGCAATGAAACACATCTGATTTCCTGCACCAATAAAATGTTACACTTCGTTAGTTAATGACCATTTCTGAATCGGCTCACCTTGAAGATAAATCAAGTCGTGTTCAGGCAGCTCCTTCAATAAATGTCCTCCTTTAAACCTACATCCCAGATGCTCAGTCTTTACGTAAGATTTGTAAGCAGGGAATCCAGACTTGTGTGGAGTGAACTCAAACCAAGCACCTGAAAAGAAATGATTTTCCTCCAGTTATTGTTCATCCAGAGATGTTTGTACAAAGGTGCAGTCTATATTCCCCACTGCAGGTGGCGCTAGTCCAGAACAATGCAACAGGAAGTCAAAGGAAACTGGGTTTCTCTATGGTTTCCTCGGTCCCCTGGAGCAGCAATTTGGTTGGTTACACTGTTTCTAGGGGACCCTGGAGGCCATTTTGGGTCAGCAGAGTCTTTTTAAGTCCCGGTCCCTGGATTTTGGCTTGTGGCTAGTGCAGGGACAGATCCCCGTTTGTCAGGTATAGCACTAGCATTAGAGAGAGGTTCTGGGGGAATAGGGAAAGCATAGGGCCTATGTCTGATCTTTGGCAAGCTCCCTCTGTGGTTGGACTGGCCAGGCCGCATTCAACCCTCCCCAACAGGCGCTGCGTTCTGCTAGGGCCTACACATTGCTGATTCGCTTGCAGAACTGTTGTAAGTGCCCCGGATGGCATAGCCTACCTGCCAGGTCTGTTGTTCTGTTTCAAAGTTTTGCAATACATCATTTTCTGCAACCTGAGACTCTGTGCGCTCCCTGCCGCCGCACCTCGCTACACCTACCCAACATGTGCCCTCTACACACTGAAGAGTCACTTCTATTTCCTGATCATTACAAACAATGACCTTCCAAGCTCCATCATGGACAACCAAAAAAAAAACTGTAAAGCTGGCCATGTACTAGAAGAAGTTTGAATTTTTTATTTTTTATTTTGGTATAGTATTCTTCTGACTTTTTAATAGCTGGTTGGTTCAAAACAATATTCATTTCTTTACAAGAGCATTCAAAGTTTCAGGATGGAAATTATCTCTTAAATGAACATAGTTCTATCAATGTGGTTTTCATTTGGGAAATGCCATTAATTCCCAAAGTGAATGTTAAAGTGGACCTTTACTTAGCCTTTTGCCACCCAGGTGATGCATATATGTGATGGCAAAGAGCATGGGCTTTAACGCCCACACACCAAACATACGTGTCAATGGGCGGCAAAGCTTCCTGGTTTAGGAGCCTGCTCACAGAAACTGAGCTTCTAGGCAGGTCTGTATTCTTCAATGCAGGTGGCACCTCGATGGCAGTGGCTTTGCAGATCGGGGAGAAAGTCAAGAGGAACGTTGTTCTTCTATAATTTCCTTGATCAAAGGGGGCTGCTATTTTTAAAAAGGTTGCTTAATAAAATCACCTGAATCATATTCACGTAGTTTATCCTTTCTCACAGCAGAGTAGATGGGATACGGGACTTCACCGATCTCACACATCCTCTTGTGACTGGACAGCTTTTCTTCATTGATCTGGAGAAGAAACGGGTGAATATTACTAGTTGCGTGTAACCCAAGGTTCATTGTATTAAGCGGTGTACCCCAAGGTTCAGTGTTATTAGCGGTGCACCCCAAGGTTCAGTGTTATTAGCGGTGTACCCCAAGGTTCAGTGTTATTAGTGGTGTACCCCAAGGTTCAGTTTTATTAGTGGTGTACCCCAAGGTTCAGTGTTATTAGTGGTGTACCCCAAGGTTCAGTGTTATTAGTGGTGTGCCCCAAGGTTCAGTGTTATTAGCGGTGTACTCCAAGGTTCAGTGTTATTAGTGGTGTACCCCAAGGTTCAGTGTTATTAGTGGTGTACCCCAAGGTTCAGTGTTATTAGTGGTGTGCCCCAAGGTTCAGTGTTATTAGCGGTGTACCCCAAGATTCAGTTGTTATTAGTGATGTACCCCAAGGTTCAGTGTTATTAGCGGTGTACTCCAAGGTTCAGTGTTATTAGCGGTGTACCCCAAGATTCAGTGTTATTAGCGGTGTACCTCAAGGTTCAGTGTTATTAGCCGTGTACCCCAAGATTCAGTTGTTATTAGTGGTGTACTCCAAGATTCAGTGTTATTAGTGGTGTACCCCAAGTTTCAGTGTTATTAGTGGTGTACCCCAGGTTTGAGTTTCATTAGTTGTGTACCCCAAGATTCAGTGTTATTAGTGGTGTACTCCAAGGTTCAGTGTTATTAGTGGTGTACTCCAAGATTCAGTGTTATTAGTTGTGTACCCCAAGGTTCAGTCTTATTAATGGGGCATTGCAAGAGTCAGTGTTATTAGTGGTGCACCCCCAATTTTAGTCTTATTAGTGGTGTACCCCAAGTTTCAGTGGTATTAGTGGTGTACCCCCACTTTTAGTCTAATTAGTGGTGTACCCCAGGTTTCAGTGTTATTAGTGGTGTACCCCAGATTTGAGTTGTATTAGTTGTGTACCCGAAGGTTCAGTCTTATTAATGGGGTACTGCAAGGGTCAGTGTTATTAGTGTGTAGACAGGTGCAGTCCATTTTCTCCAATGAAGGTAGCACTCGTCCGCAGGGGCATTTAAGCTGGAGCGGAAGTCAAGAGGACCATGGTTACTCTATGGTTTTGTGAATCACTGTGGAAGTTATCCAATTGGATGCTGCCACCCCAGGTGACTCTAGCAGTCATCTTGGGTCAGGCAGAGCCTATTTAAGGCCCTGACTCCCAGACTTGGCACGCATTTTACAAGTGGGTAGAGTAGGAACAGGTCTGTAAGGACAGAACTAATGACAGGAAAAGGTTTCTGATGAGGAGGGAAATTATAGGGTGTGTACTTCTCTAAACATCTTCCCATGAGATTGGCAGGTCAAATTTTGTCCCTCCCAACAGGCACTGTCAGTTTGGCTGAAACCTGCATTAGGGCGCACGGGTGCCGTGCCCTCTATCCATGCGTCCGGCCCCCTGATCTACCTAGTAGGGCGCAGGACTATGGATTCCAATGGGGGGGGTGTTTTTTGAAGCATGTGATTAGAGGCTGAGTCTCTAATAAACTTCAAAAAAGGGTGGGCACGGGGCGCACAGCACTCCGACCCGATCCCACCCAGTCACATGACGATAGCAAATGAATATTCACTATTTTCACACTAAATTTCTTCCCCGCCAATCAGGATTGGCCAAAGCGTCAGGCGATCCTTTTGGATGCCTAGCGCTTAGGGGGCAGAAGAAGGAAAACACATGGCAGAGGAAGCCTCTGGAGGAGCGGGCACCTGGAGCTGCTGCTCGCACCCACGGGTGGACCGTGCTGGAATCGGTGCTGTCCGATCTACAGCATTTGTGTATGTTTCTGAGCATCCTGTAACCCGATTATCTGTTCCTGTGACCCGGCCTGTCCTGACCTTGCTTGATCTCTGCCTGCACCGCCCCTAGGTTTGCTTATGACCACTCTTCTGCCTGATCCTTGTGTACCTTTGCTGCCAGCCTGTTGACAAACCTGCCTGTACCCGACCATCCCTTTGCCTGCTCCTTCTGTACCGCACCGCCAGCCCGTTCACGACCCGACCTGTACCACTATGCTTCTGCTTGCACGAGTGCTCCAGCGGACCTCCTACCACCACCAGTGACCCAGTCCGACCCTCGTTCTATCCTGAACTCCCGAGCCACCTGTCTGCTCTACCAGGGGCTCCCGGGTCAGGGTAGTAAGAGAGGTTGCCTGCTGCATAAGTCAGACTCTACCACCAGGTACGTGACACCCTCTTGAAATTACTGACTCCTGGGGCAGAGGGACAACCCTGGAAACCAACAACCCAGCAAGTCAGAGGACATGGTAGCACCTAGCCCAGTGGTAGCCGCCTTAGTCAATGGACAAGAAGTCCCATGCCTGATTGACACCGGGTCAGAGGTCACGGTCATGAAGTATAATTTCTAAGTGCAGAGATTTGGAGCACAAGAACTATTAGACCCCTGCTAGCTATCCCTCAGAGCAGCCAATAATCTACCTATCCTGGTAGAAAGCGTCCCCTGGGTGAGGATTCAAATTGAAGACCAGGTGGTGGAGTGGGTAGGGGTAGTGGTGACCTGTGGCCCAGTCAACTTAGCGGTGCACATTGTGCTGGGCATGAATGTCTTGAAAGACCTGGACTTACCCCACTTGCTGGCCAAATACAAACATTCAGGCCAGCAAGCACATGTTTGTGGCCTGTGAGCTGTGTGCCTATGAGAGCTACAGGCCTATGAGCCTCAGTGCAGGGCAACCAAGAAGCAACCCCCTAAGCAAAAGTTAAACTTGGCACTCCTGCAAGAGGTGATCTGGTCTCTTCCTGTCAGAGCTCACCAGAAGTCACCATTATGCTAGAACTCAGCAAGGATCTCGTGACATCAGTGGCTGGTGGGCCATACCCTATCCAAGGTCCATCAGGGAAGAATCTTGGTGCAACTTGCCAACCTGGAAACAATGTCTATATCACTGCCCAGACACGCCATCCTGGCTGATCTCTATGTGGTGCCTCGTCATTGCATCTTTGAGGCCCAACCAGGGCTGGAAGCAGTCTGTGCTCCTTTACAGGCAGCTATGGCCTCCTGGGAAGAAACCCAATACAGGAGCTGCTGGAAAAACACCTGCTGGTGTTTTCCACTAGTCCAGAGGTTTCTCAACCAGGGTTCCATGGAACTCTAGAGTTTCTCCAAAGGTTGCTAGGAGTTGCTTAAGCAACAAGTAATTTCTGCCCCTCAGATACGTTCCCACTGACACCAATGATATTTTTGTCTGTAAGAGGGTCATTGTTCCCAATGATGAGTGTAAGGAGCAGTCTTCCCACTGACCATCACACTAATGTATAATGGATTGTAAATAAAGTAATTATTATCCGGGGTTCCCTAAGACCATAAAGGTATTTCAAAGGGTTCCTCTGTGTTAAAAATGTTGAGAAAGGCCGATGTAATCAAACGGCTATAACATAAAGAGTTTGATAGTACCTATGAACAGAGAGAAACAAAGACTGTGCCATCTCCATTAATCAAGAAGCTAAAGACAAGTTACCCCAAGTTAAAGGTTCTCCTGGGTTCCAAACGTGGACAGGACCCGGCTTGTACTTACTGCATTCATGACGGAGAAGACAAATGTATAGGCCCAGAGATCTGTCAGAGAGTACGAGTCTCCAAGAAACTTCTCTTTTATCTTTTCCCATGGCTTTGTCCAATCTCGCTCCATCTCCGATTTGATTCTCCAACTTAGGAACTTTTCCAAGCGTGAAAAGTCTGACCAGTTTTTTTCAGAATACAGAGATGACATACACCTGGAATAATAAAGTATTAAATTGAATATTTGATATGTACTGTATCTTATTAATTTAACATTCATTGTCTGGCTGAAAACTGTTTTACAGTTTAACTACTTAAGGTCCTTAGGTTGTTTTATATGTCCCAGACTTCAAGCGGTTGAAGAAATCTCATAGCTGCAGTCATGTGCTTGGTGTCATTTTTTTTCAGCTGCCGATTATCTGTTTAGTAAAAGTTATCAAGGCAGCTCTTCCACCTCCCGATCATTTAATTTACAGGAGTGAGAAAGGCACCCCCTTTTGCCGCCCCCCCTCCATCCCCTTGCTGGTTCACCGGTTCACCCTTCCTCCATCGCGCCCAAGACCGCTGAAAAATGACCAATCCCTTAAGCAGGAGGAGATTGAGGAATATCCATTCACTGACATCTCCTGTAAGTGATGGGGTTGTAATTATTTCATCCCATCAGTTTAAGAGCTGTCAGACCCTGGCTACTGCAGCCGGTGAGGCAGAAAATAAAGCCTGAGCTGTGCCTGATTAGCTGCAGTGAAGGCAGGAAAACATTTGGGGTGTAAGAGATCCTTGATGTCTCCATAATGAGAATTTGACACCCATCTGTATTATCTCACAGGGGGGCTTGTTAGTCCCTTTGTGATAAAAAATAAAGTTAAATGAAGAGGTGAACAAGATGGAAAGTTGTTACTTTCTGCCCACAGTGGGCAATGAGACTTATTCCAAAACCTGGGTCCATTGGAACATATTCACATTCCCGGATGAAGGAAAGGCCCTCTTCTCACCTTGAGGATACTAAGACACGGTACCCCAATGTCACGTTCCCCCCGGGGTCCTTCAACCCTCTTCTGGCAACTAAACCTGACTTACTTCCCCCCCACCCCCCCCTTTTTTTTCCTTCTCTCCCCCTTCTCCTGTACCAAACTTTGGGGTGTCCGGGACCCAGACCCGAACCCGGACTTTTAAAAAAAAAAGTCCGGGTTCGGGTTTCTGGTATTTGATTCCACGTGTTGAATAGCTGCCAAGTCAACAAGTGTTTCACTGGTTTGCCCTTAGAAGCCATCACAGCCATGCCTACTAATGGCATGGCTGTGATTGGCCAGTGCACCACTGAGGTCGGGGTATATCTCCGACACAGTGTACCACGTGACCGGTTAGTGTCGGTACGGTAATCATCCGTACCGACACTACCGAAGATTCCCGTTTGGTCACTTT
>BLSH010199544.1:73820-85955 GCA_018402905.1 Glandirana rugosa | reverse complement strand
TTGGCGGCGGACGCTACTGAAAAAGAGACTGAAGGAGACTCGCGGTAACGGACATCACGACCACGCCCTGTATATAATACAGTGTAGTGCGGTGTTAAAAAAAATCCCCGGGGCGTGGCTTGACTATGGCGCTGTGAGGATGCTTTCTTTGGAGCTCCGTGCGGTGTCTGGGAGAAAGAGCCGACAGGTGACGTTTGCAGCCTCTAAATACATCTATGTCCCTGCCCGACGGTGCCCTGGGTACCCCGGCCGCACATAGGGGTTCGAACATCTCTACTTACTTCCTCCGAAATATAGTGGCCCCGGCACCGACTCCGGCCTCGGCGTCCAAGATGGCGCTGTCCCGCACCAGCACTACAGGCAATGGCGCTCAGAGGAAGTCAGAGAAAAAGTCATCGCAGGCGGCGGTTCCTGCCTTGGGGGTGTCGATGCCCGCGGAAGCCCCGGAATCCCCTATTCTAGCCCCGCTGATGCCCTTGGAGGACTCTGCCGCTTCTTCGGCCTCAGACTCGGAGCAGCCGACGCCGTTGTTGGCGGGGCCGCCCTCGGCGGCAGCTTGGCAGAACCTGCTCACTCAGCTTCCTACAAAGCAGGATATGTCCGCGATGGTGGCCACTATTGTTAATACCCTGTCCAGAGAAATTCAGGACATTAAGCACCAGGTTGAGCAGGTGGACTCCCGGGTTACTGTGGTGGAGACCACTTCAGCGGATCTATTGAACAGGGTGGGGGCATTGGAGAAGGCCCAATCCAACTACAACAAGCAGCTAATTCTAATGCAGCTGGCCATTGATGATGGAGAAAACCGGAACAGACGAAATAACATCAGGATTCGGGGATTACCAGAAGCCACCTCTGGGGCAAATTTGAGGGCGACTGTCACCGCTATTTTCAACGGTCTCCTTGATAAACCCCCCACGGAGGAACTCGAACTAGACCGGGTGGACAGAGTTCAGGGCCCCAGGAGTGGTGACGCGTCCCTCCCTAGGGATGTACTGGCCAGGGTGCATTTTTTCAACATCAGGGAGGACATTATGTGCAGAGCATGGGCCCGATAGATTTTGACGGGGCCATGGTTAGACTCTTCCCAGACTTGTTGAAGTTGACCCTTAGGATGCGAGGCATCCTGCGGCTGTTGCTGGAGAGGATCCGTGCCGCTGGAGCCACATACTGTTGGGGTCACCCATTCCACCCAATTGTCCAGAGAGGCAACAGAACTTTTGTCATGCGATGGCCGGACCAATTGCCTGAGCTCTTCACTTTTTTAGAGGAGCCTGAGATACCGATACCGGACTGGCTGGATTTCCCCACCTTTACCAGCCAAGCGACGCCCGGGCTGGCCTCCCCGAGACCGCAGAGGAACAGGAGACGCAGGCAGCGCTCCAGGTCCCGTCCGGCACCCAGGGAGAGGCCTTCCACATCTGAACAGTAAGGGTTTGCTCCCCTCCCTGCCCGCCCTTCTCAACGAGACCAGCTGCTTTTATTTGGAACTGGCCAGGCACTGACAATCCCCGAACTGTTTCACCTGTCCGTGTCACTTTGAACCCCCCCTTTTTTGTGTAATTTACGTCCCTGCTCAATGTCAGAACACGGGGACTTGGCGGCTGCCTGATCACCCTGGCCTCTCAGGGTCGCGGTCCTGGCTGGCTAGTTCGGTTAACGGAGTGTCCGCAGAGCCCAGATCTTAGGCCCCTAAGCGTTTCACTTTGTTTACAATATATGATTAACAGGTTATGGCTAACAATTTGTTCAACCCAGGTAATTGTCTATTTACAGATAGGCCCGGTTACTGTAACCTTTATGCAAAGTCTGGCTTGGGTCGTCTTCGGGCTCCCCTCCCTGCCTCCCGTGGCCTTGTTGTGGCCTCTTTCGGGTGGACGGGGGTGGGCCCGGGCGGCCGGGTGGAGTGGGGGGGGAGGCCTGACAGAGGAATGTGGGAAGGGGGCTTTGGTGGTTGCTCCAGAGGGCAGGATTTTCATTTTCCGGGTGGCCTTCCCCTTCCCGGCCTGTGGGTCCCCAGTTAGCCTTTGAGCCAGATGATCCCTGTGTTGATCCGCGGGCCGGGATGGGGATGGCGCATGTGGTGAACGCGGCTGCCTCCCGGGTTACGGGAGCGGTCTGACGGGACTGGTAGGCTTCTGCCTTCGGTTTTTGCCGGACCCCGCTCGGGGCCCCGGGCCCTCAGCAATTTCGCTGCGGGGGGGCTGTGTGGTCAGCGCTCCCGGCCCGCTTGTTCGGGAAGTGGGGGGTCGCTGGCCTTGGGCTCGGGGGTTAGTCTCCCTCGAGCTCCGGCCTCTTGGGACAGGACTCAGGGCGGGAGGAGGGAGGCCTTTACTCCCCCTTCTCGCCGTCAATGCCGTTCGGCCTGCTGGGAAGGGGTCCAGCGGCCTCTCTGCCCTGGGACATGCATGCTCCCCGACAGCTCCCATATTCTGGTGTGATCCGGGAGTCAGTGGCTGCAAAAACAAGGGACTATCCCAAATCCATTACTGAATGCTGGTTAAGGGAGAGGGCTGGGGCAGGTGGGTTGGATGGAAGCGATGTAATGGTGACTGTTTACTGTTCATTGATTCTGTTTTTCAGCTGCCATGTTTTAAGTTGTATGCGGTTTATTGCTGGTGTTGCTTGGGGTCGGGCCTCGGGGGGGGGGGTGACGGGAGTCGGCTCTGCCCCCTCCTCTCGCTTTCCCCTCTAGGGGTGTGGCCGCGGTCCTTGCCTGTGCGGGTGGGCGGGGGGGGGCCCGGGCGCCGGTGGGGGCTCTTTGCAGGGAGGCTCTAATGTTCATATTGCTCTACAAGTTCTCCCCTACACTTTTTTTGTTTTTCCTACTCTTTTTTTTCTCCCCCCTCGTCTGGTGCCGGGTGTGGGTTTCCAGCAGGCAGCCCTTAGGCCGTCCAACCGGACTGCCCCCAGGATGGAGTACAGGGTTACTTCCCTAAATGTAAGGGGGCTTTCCACCCCAGAGAAAAGATCCAGACTACTGTCGGACCTTAAAAGGCTGCACTCGCAGGTGGTGTTCCTCCAGGAAACGCATTTTAAGCAGCCTAACGTACCAAGGCTCTCCAACAAAAACTTCCCGACCGGGTACCATGCACCTTCGCCCCTGGCACGGTCCAAGGGAGTCAGCATCCTGCTCGCCAAATCGGTCCCGTGGCCTCCTATTCAGGAGAAGGCGGATCCTCTGGGGCGCTATCTTCTGGTGCAGGGGAAGATAGGTGACAAAACAGTGACTCTTGCAAATGTCTACCTTCCTAACTCAGATCAGTTGGGGTTTCTGAAGGCCCTGGTTCCTATCCTATTAGAGTTCCAGACGGGTACTCTTATTCTGGGCGGAGATTTCAATTTTGCCCCTGAGCCCCTCCTGGACAGCTCTAGAGGGACGTCACATCTGGCGTACTCATATCTGAATAAGCTAAAGGCGGAGCTCCTCCATCTCAACCTGGTAGACCTCTGGAGGCTCATGTACCCCCCGGAGATAGGGACTACACCCACTATTCGGCGGTGCATGGCACTTATTCTGGGATCGACTTTTTTCTCTTACAACACAAGGACCTTCCTCTGGTCTCTTCATCCCAGATTGATATCACTTCCCTCTCAGATCACGCCCCAATCCACATGACTTTATGCTGGGGGTAGGCATGTGTAAGCCCACCTACATGGAGGCTAAACAAATCCCTACTGCAGGTCCCGGAGATTAGGCAGGAGATAGCTCAGACGGTCTCTGACTACTTCTCCAATAATGCAGATCCTTCCATATCCCCCACAACCATCTGGGAGGCCCACAAATGCGTGATTCGTGGGGTCCTCATCAGACAGGGGGGCCAGAGGAAGCGCGACAGGGCAAGCCAGATAGATTTGCTTACCACTCAGGTGCGCTCCTTAGAGCTGCAACACAAGAAATCTCAGGCAGAGGCTCATCTCCTTACCCTGACTAAGGCAAGGGAGGCCCTGAATTCCTTGCTTTTTCAACAAATGATACAACGAATGGAATGGGCGCGGAGGTCAATTTTCGAATTTGCAAACAAACCTGGTTCTATGCTGGCTAGGGCTTTACGTGGCCCTAGAAGGCGTACATTCATTCCTCATATCCTGAACAACCGAGGGAATAGAGTACATACCTCCAAGGACATTGCGCAGGTATTCTGCGATTTCTATAGGTGGCTGTACAACCTCCACCCAGACCTCTCTCAGGAGGAGCGGGTGAGCCGCAAGGCCGCTGCAAGGGACTACATCGCCCAATCAGGCATGCCAACTTTGGCACAAGAGATCAGTGAGGCTCTAGAGTCTGAGATATCGGCAGAGGAGTTAATCACGGCCCTAGCTCAGTCAAAGCCAAACAAGGCCCCCAGCCCGGACAGCTTCACAGTAGCGTACTACCGAACCTTCTCATCCTCATTGACTCCGCATTTCTTGGCGGCCTTCAATGCGTTGAAGGGGAAGGGGCCCCTCCCAGTTGACTCATTAAGAGCATTTATCACCCTGATTCACAAGGAAGGGAAGGACCCCACTCAGTGCGGGAACTACCGTCCCATCGCCCTATTGAATTCAGACTTGAAGCTCTTTTCAAAGATCTTGGCAAATAGACTTCTCCCACATATCCCGTTACTGGTACATTTTGACCAAGCTGGCTTTGTGCCACAGAGAGAGACGCGTGACAACACCATCCGGGTGCTAGATCTTGTAGCTCATTCCCGGAGACACCGGAAATCACTGCTACTCTTGTCGACCGATGCAGAAAAGGCCTTTGACAGGGTGGCCTGGCACTTTTTGCAGGCCACCCTGTCATACATTGGTCTGGGCCCCAACATGCTTTGTTGGATTCTTTCCCTATATTCCCGCCCTTCGGCGGCGGTGAGAGTTAATGACTGGAGGTCGGAATACTTTTCTTTGGGGAACGGGAGGAGACAGGGTTGCCCTTTGTCTCCGATTATTTTCATATTAACCCTGGAACCCTTTCTTTGTTCGGTTAGGAGGAACCCCGATATAAAGGGGATCCAAGAACTCTCAGGTCATCATAAGGTCGCAGCCTACGCTGACGACCTGATCTTTTTCATGTCCGCACCGGACATCTCTCTCCCGAACATTCTGGAGGATCTACGGGTGTATGGAGAACATTCAAATTACAAAATAAATGTGGCCAAGTCGGCCGTGCTGAATATTACATCTCCCCGTCAATACTGGACAGGCTCCGCGCTTCTTTCGCGTTCAATTGGTCAACTGCCCCCATAAAGTACCTGGGCATTTACGTCACCTCTGATCCGACGGACCTATACTCGGTCAACTTCGCCCCACTTCTTACCAAGCTGAAGGCAGAACTCTATATAAGACTATGGCATTCATTGATCCTTACGTGGTTTGGGCGCTGCACGGCGATAACGATGACCATCCTCCCTCAGATTCTTTATGTACTTCAAGCCATCCCTATCTGGATCCCTCTGGACTTTTTCAAGCAACTAAGGACCTTGTTTAGAGACTTTATCTGGTCACATGGGTCTGCCAGAATCAAACTTCAGACCTTGCCGCTCCCTAAGGCCTTAGGGCGTTTGGGATTGCCCGACGTGCTCAACTACTACAGGGCCGCTCACCTCTCTCGAGTGGTGGACTGGCACTGCCACATGGCCTCAAAACAGTGGGTAGCCCTCGAGATCGCGGAGGCCTCTTTGCCTCTTTCATCTTCACTGTGGCTTCAGGCTGAACTCCCTGACGACATGAGTGAACATCCGCTGATGGGTGCGACGTTGGGGGTTACGAGAACAATTTTCCGCTCCTCAGATTTGGCCCCACTCCCATCCCCGATGGCACCGATCATTGGAAACCCTGACTTTATCCCAGGTCTAACCAGCAGGGGGGTTCGGAGGTTGGCCCAACAAGGGAAGACGCGGTTGGGGTATTTTTGGCCACGAGGAGACCCCCCGATGGACACCCTGAGTACATATCAAGTCAGGCACTTCCTACTATCATTGCAGAGGACTCACTTCAAACCTCATGATCTTACACCCTTCGAATCGATCTGCAAAATGGGGGAGCCCACCAGACATACCTTGGCTTTTCTGTACAAGCTTATTTCGTCTCCTGGAGGCGAGTCAACTCCCACCTTTATCCGGCGGTGGGAAAGTGACCTCGGCAGGCAGTTCACGTCTGCTTAGGTTGACAAAATACTCCTACTGGCACATAAATCGTCCTTGGCGAGTCACTATCAGGAGTCGGGATACAAGATACTCACCCGCTGGTATAGAGTACCACGAGTCCTCCATCAGATGAACGGTACCATCCCAAACGTGTGCTGGTGGTGTGGCTCGGAGGGGGGTTCGATCCTCCACATTTTCTTATCATGCCCCGCCCTAAAACCATTTTGGGACGAGGTAGCTACCACAGTTAAAAGCCTAACAGCGGTGGACCTGAACGACGACCCGGCCCTGTGCCTCCTGCACCTGATGGAGATGCCCCTAAAGAAATATAAGAAGACCCTCACTATGCAGCTCCTTAACGCGGCCAGGGTCTGTATTCCAGCCTTTTGGAAGCAAACGCAGCCCCCGACCAAGGCTCTGGGGTTTTCAAAGATCAATCACATTCATCGTATGGAGGCGCTGTCTGCCTCTTTGTCCAATACGGAAGAGCAGTTCAGGGATAAATGGAGACCCTGGAGATATTTTACTGGCACGGAGGATTACCTGCGTGAGGCAGCCTGACAGAGTTACCTACTGATATATATTTCTATACATTTCTCCCTTTTTGAAGCCCATGTGGCTCCCTACTGGGGGGCTCCCCGCTCCCTCTCCCCTGGTACAGACATTTCCCTTACGCCCTCCCCTTTTTTTTTTCTCTCTCTTTTCCTCTGCTCTTAAATTTTTATTTTAGAAAAGAGGGGTGGCCTCAGATGGCCTCCCCGTGGAAAATTTCTGTTGATGGTCGGGGGGGTGCGCGGCTGGGAGACCCATCCGGCGGATTAGGCGGTCCGGCGGGGGTGGCCTCCGGGCGCGCGCCCCTCCTAGATAGTTCAGCACACACTTTCGTATACTCATCCACCTGCTAAGTATGGATTTAATACTCTCGACAGGTTCTGGGTGGTAATGTTTAAATGTTTATATGTTTAATCGCTGTTATTTTTTTTTCCATAAAGTTTATTGAAGTGTAGTTTAAGGTTACATAGTTTCATTTAGTAAGTGAACAGAAAGTACTCCATCATAGAAATTTCAGTCGAAGAATTACAGGCTACATGTGCATCAGTAATCACAGATTGTAACATCAAAACATCCAATTCGGTGTTCTCGTTAGGAGAGTTGTCGTATTAATCTCGTGATACCTTGGTCTTAATGTCGTTTAGTGTGTTGCGTGTAATGTATTATTTGTGTCGTCTAGTTTGGTTTGCGGGGGATTGTAGCCTTTGGGAAAGTAGGAGTAAGCTAAACTAGTCTGAGTGGAATCAGTGATATGGGGATATATGCGGGGTGAGGGGGGATAGGACGGGTGGGGGGGAGGAGGGTGGGGTAGGGAGTGTGCAGATAGGGGGGATAGAGGGGGGGAAGGGGGGATAGGGGTTTGTGACCCCCAACGCTCGGGTCCATCCACCGGACCAGTCAGGAAATGAGCCTGTGCAGATTCTGTGAAAGTTGCTCTTTTTCTGTTTCCTTCTTCCCTCTGTGGAAGAGGGGGATATGGAGCGGGTATGGGTAGCCCACCCTCTTTCTGCCCCTGTGTGGGGGAGGGGGGGCTCGGCTTTGTTTTCTAGGTGTTTGTATTTTCCGTGGGATTGGCGCTTAGGTATTTTGCAGAGTGTAAGCTATTACTGTGGGTGGTGTTAGGGAGTGTCTTTTAGGGTCTAGAATCTATCAGAGGTGCAAAAGTGGTTCCAGCACGCCCATGTATGTGAGAATTTACTCGGGCAGTCTCGGGCAATCACGATTAGCTCTTCCATCTCCACATTTTTCTGCACTCGTGTGAGCCATTCCTTGATAGTGGGGGGGGGGGGTGGTTTGATCCCCAATGGAGAGGGATACACATTTTAGCTGAGTTTATTAATGGTGGGATCAGAGTTTTGCGGTAGAGGTATGCGGGAATGTCTGAAAGGTGGAGAAGGAATTGTGCTGGGGTATTGTCTAGTGTGAATGTAGAAATGTCTATTATAAGGTCCCTGACTTGGTTCCAGAATGGTTGGATTAGTGGGCATGACCACCAAATGTGTGTCAAGGTGCCTATCTCGTCTGAACACCTCCAGCATTTATTTGACAGAGCTGGGTTGATTTTATGAAGCAATACTGGAGTTCTGTACCAGCGGGACAGCACTTTGTAGCTATTTTCCTGTGTTAAGACATTTAGAGAGGATTTGTGTGCGAGTGTGGATATGCTTTCCCATTGTTCTTCTGTTAAGGTAATATTTAGTTTCTTTTCCCAGTTGGTGCACATTTTGGAAGATTACATGGGACAGTTAGAGGTGAGAGTGTTGTAGCTGGTGGAAATCAGATGTTGTTGAGGTGAGTCTTGCATACATAGACATTCAAATGGGGTCAGGGGGCGAGAGGTGTCGAGATCTCGATTAATGTATGTTAGGAAATGTCGTATTTGGAAATATGTCCAGAGGGGGCATGTTAGTGAGGTATGTTTTGTGGGCAAAGAAGTTCTGTCTAGTAGCTTATTGTTTTGGAAGAAATGATGGGCAAGTATTTCCTTATGTGTCCATGTATCTTTCAAAAAATTAGCTGACATACCTTGAGGAAAAGCCGGGTTGAGTTTTAAAGAGGTGAGTGGTCCTGGGACGGACAATATTTTAAGTGTTTTGCATGTTGTTCTGAAGCAGAGAAGCATGGCGCTTATGAGTGGGTGAGATTTGAGGGTTAAGGGTATGTCTGACGTCAATAGCCAAGGAGAGGATTGTATTGGTAGGGGAGAAAAAGAGTTTTCTAGGGAGACCCAGTCCTTGTGTGGTCCATGAATCGACCAGTCTACTATTCTGGCCAGGTGGCAGGCCCAGTAATAGTATTGAAGGTCTGGGAGGCCGATGCCTCCTTTTGTTTTAGGTTTTGTCAGTTGTTTAAAAGGGAGTCTGGCCCTTTTCTGTCCCCATAGGAAGCTGGAACACACTCTATTAAATGTTTGGAAGAAGGAGGACGGGATTTTGATGGGGATGGCTTGGAAAATGTAGAGTAGGCGGGGAAGAATATTCATTTTGATAATTGCGGCTCTCCCGAACCAGGAGAATTGGGCTTTATTCCATTTGTCTAGGTCGCTGATAATTGTTTTCAATATGGGTAGGTAATTTTCGGGAAAAATATCGGAGATGTTTGGCGTTAGATTGATCCCTAAGTATTTAATTTGATCTCGAGCCCAGTGGAAGGGGAAGTTACGTTCGTATTGTAGAACCGTCTCGTCAGGTAGGGATATGTTTAACGCCTGGGATTTGCTATAGTTAATTTTAAAATTGGAGATGTGGCAAAATTGGTCTAGTTCCTGCAGAAGATTGGGTAAGGATGTATGTGGTTCTTGTAAGAAGAGCAGAATATCATCTGCGAAAGCTGCGATTTTGTAGGTGTGATTGGCTATGGGAATGCCTTGTATGTTACTGTTGGCTTGAAGGCAGTTCAGAAAGGGTTCGAGTGTTAGAATGAAGAGAATTGGGGATAGCGGGCATCCCTGTCTTGTCCCATTCGTTATGGAGAAGGCGTTTGACAGGTGACCGTTAACCCTGACTCTGGCGGATGGGGTTGTGTAGAGGGACATGATTGCATTGAACATCCAGTCTCGGATGCCAAGCCTTCGTAAGACTGCACCCAAATAATCCCAGGACAACCTGTCAAACGCCTTCTCCGCGTCTAGTGAGAGGAAGAACCCTTTTTGATTGTGCGACTTGAGCCAGTGTTGAATGTTTAGGGCTTTAATCGTGTTGTCCCTGGCTTCTCTACCAGGGATGAAGCCTACTTGATGTTTTCCAATTAGGGATGGTAATAGGGGTAGTAATCGGTAGGCTAGAATTTTGGCATATATTTTAATGTCTACATTAAGGAGGGATATAGGTCTATAGTTTGCTGTTGAGGTGGTGTCTTTTCCTTCCTTTGGGATCACCGTTATATTGGCTTCTAGTAGTCTGAGTTTGGGGGCTGTTGAGGAGGGGATAGAGTTAAAGGCTCTAAGAAAATGGGGTTGGAGTGTTTCTGTGAATGTTTTGAAATATGCAGATGTAAGACCATCTGGGCCTGGACTTTTGCCATTTCTGAGTTGCTTGATAGCGGTTTTAAGTTCTGCTATGGAAATGGGGTTTTCTAGTGTTCGGGAGTCTTCTACATTAATTCGATTAGGGCAATGTTTTTCAAGGAAGTCAGTAATTGTGGCTGTTCGGGTCTGTGTGTCCCTATTTCCTGTAGTCACTTTGGGGAGATTATATAGGTTAGAGTAGTATTTTTCAAACTGTGTTGCTATATCAATGGAGTTAGAAAGGGCTTTCCCTTGGGCATCCTGAATCGTGTGTATGTTTGTATTTATTTTTTGGGAGTAAAGCGCCCTGGCTAGGTATCGTCCACATTTGTTGCCGAATTCATAGAAGAGTTTCTGTTGGAGAATAAATTGTCGTCTTGTTTTGCGGAGTAATTCTTCTTTTAGCAGTTGTCTTTGGGCCATGAGTTCTGGGAGTATTTGTATGGCTTGCGATTTTTTGTGTTTCCGTTCAAGTAATTTAATTTTTCCTAGGAGGCCTGAGATGATTTGGTGGGCTTTTTGCTTAGATGCTTTCAATGATATGAGTTTGCCTCTAACTACGCACTTGTGTGCTTCCCATTGTGTGAGCGGGGAGGTGTCTGGAGTGTCGTTTTTTTTTTTTTTTTTAATTCTTTATTTATATCAAACGTTGACATACACAGAACACACGCAAGTGCCGGTAATGGTTTTTACAGAGAGTCATTCAAGCTGGATTATCTGTTACAGACAGCAGGTCAGCATCAATGCCAAAGGCAACACAATGTAAAACAGAATGTGAGGCTAAACCAATGAGTATCAAACCAATATTGCTTCTAAAGGCCATCCAGGTAGTACGACCCTACCAGGAAGGTAGTTGTATAACAGGGAATGTGTGTCCATTTCAACATAAACATTTGTTTCCAAATTTTTCCGAAAGGGCTAGTTGAGGCCTAGCTCTTTTTCGTAGAGAGGAAAGAAGGACTATAGATAGAAGAAGGGGAAAAAAGAAAGAGAAAAAAAAAAAGGGGGGGGGGAAGGGGAGAGATGAGTGTCCCGTGCCAGTGACAGGGGGAATGAGGGGCCCCCCAGGGAGGGAGCCACAGGAGTCACAGTGAATTTGAACAACAAGCAAGATTAAGAGCCGATCAATAACATTGTCAGGCAGCCACGCGCAGGTAGTTCTCTGTGCCAGTGAAATATCTCCAAGGCCTCCATTTGTCCCTGAACTGTTCCTCTGTGTCCGATAGAGATGCAGAGAGCTCCTCCATACGGTGAATATGGTTAATCTTGGAGAACCATAGGGCCTTGGTTGGGGGCTGTGTCTGTTTCCATAAAGCTGGGATGCAGACCTTGGCCGCGTTGAGGAGTTGCATTGTAAGGGTTTTTTTATATTTCTTCAGGGGCATCTCCATCAGGTGTAGTAGGCCCAAGGCTGGGTCATCCTTCACGTCCACGGCCGTTAGACTTTTAATAGTGGATGCTACATCATCCCAGAATGGTTTTAGAGGGCATGACCAGAAGACATGTAGCATCGAGCCTTCCTCTGATCCACAACGCCAGCACACATCTGGGAGAGAGCCAAACATCTTGTGGAGGACCTGTGGCACTCTGTACCAACGAGTGAGTATCTTGTAGCCCGCCTCCTGGTATTGACTCGCCATGGACGACTTGTGGGCCAGCAAGAGTATCTTATCGATCTGAGCTGGTGTAAATTGCCTGCCCAGGTCACCCTCCCAGCGCCGGATAAAGGGAGGGGTTGGGTCGCCGCCCGGGGAGGAGATGAGCTTGTAGAGGGCTGCCAGAGTATGTCTTGGAGTGTCGTTTCTGTTGAAATAGTCCTGGATGGTTTCCCGGATATCTTGAGTGTCTTTTTCTGAGGTCAATAGAGAGGAGTCCAGTCGCCAGATTTTAGTGAATGGGGTAGTGTCTGGGAATGTCAGGGTCATTGTAATGGGATGATGATCTGAAAGG
>BLSH010199544.1:13546-26279 GCA_018402905.1 Glandirana rugosa | reverse complement strand
TGGTCTCAATAAACGGAGTGTGAGAGCACGAGCCGGTGAAGCGAACAAACGGTGTGTTCCGAGAGGTGTCTTCATAGGGTCTAGAGAGGACAGTCGCGACGACATCACCAGACTAACCATGTTAAGCTAGCAGAGAGGGCGGAGCTAGTGAATAGTCGAAGTGGCCGAGCACGAGAGTGTGAGGCAAATAACTCTGGTGAGTAGGATTCCTGGTGGGAGATTGGGAAGATCGAATTGTGTATGCTCTATATGAAGATATTTTTGGGAACTTTAATCACAGTCCTGGGAACTACATATATGAAGGACATTTGAACTGAACTGTTTTTTAGCGCTACATAGTATCACCTATATTGGTCTGGTGATACAATTGTTATACATTTCATTTTTATTGTTTTACTTTAACCCCTCCAGATCCGCGCTATTGCCGAAGTACGGCTCCAGCGTGGATCTGAATTGACGGGATGACGTCCATGGACGTCGTCCCCTGTGCACGCTCCCGGCAGCGGCGCGCGCGGCCACCGCACGCTGCGCAGGCGTGCCCGTGGGTCAGGCGGACTCGATGTCCACTTGAGACCCGTGATCGCCTGATAGGGCTGCAGAACGGGAAACCGCTGATGTAAACACGGCGGTTCTCCGTTCTGTTGAAGGGGACATACCAGATCTACTGATCCCTGTCACTGGGAGATCTGTACTGTCACGGCCAGCCCGCCCCCCCCCCCACAGTTAGAACACTGTTAACCCCTTCACTGCCCCCTGCAGGTTAACCCCTTCCCTGCCAATGACATTTATACAGTAATCAGTGGATATTTAAATTCCTGATCACTGTATAAATGTCATTGGTCCCAAAAAAGTGTAAAAAATGTCCGACATGACTGCTGCAATATCGCAGTCCCGATAAAAATCGCAGATCGCTGCCATTACTAGTAAAAAAAAATAATAATAAAAACCCCATAAATCAATTCCCATAGTTTGTAGGCGTGATAACTTTTGCACAAACCAATCAGTAAACGCTGATTGCGATTTTTTTTTTTTACCAAAAATATGTAGAAGAATATATATCGGACAAAACTGATGAATAATTTTTTTTTTTTTTGGATCTGTATTACAGCAAAAAGTAAGAAATATTGTTCTTTTTTTGCAAAATTGTCACTCTTTTTTTGTTTATAGCGGCGATCATAAATGACGCAGAGGTGATCGAATACCACCAAAAGAAAGCTCTATTTGTGGGGAAAAAAGGAGGCAAATTTTGTTTGGGTACAACGTAGCACGACTGCACAATTTTCATTCAACATGCGACAGAGCTGAAAGCCGAAAATTGGTCTGGGCAGGAGGGGGGTTTAAGTGCCCAGTAAGAAAGTGGTTAAGCATTTTTAAAATCACTGCTCCTGAAAAAACGATTCATTTAAAAACTTTTTTTGCATTGATACATGGGTCCCCATACACTTTTTAGGGCAATAACGTGAAAATAAGCATTTAAAATGAGCACTTTTGAATGTTCATGTGCGAGTCCCATTGATTTTAACGGGGGTTCATGTGTTTACACAAATGTTTTGCCTGTTCGCAAGTTCTGGTGCGAACTGAACCGGGGGGGGGGAGGGGGGAGGTTGTTCAGGCCAACCCTAGTGTTGGACAGTCTAATGCTTCACAGCTTAACACCATCAGGCAAATCTCTTTGGCATCTGGTTACCTTGCACCAAAGCACAACTGCTGGTACCCCCATAATCTCAAGAACACTACACAGTCACAGGGATCAATTTAGAGTCTTTACTTACAAGACCCCAGGACAGCTGCATACTTCCAGCTTCCTCTTGACACTATCCAGTGACAAAGATAATCCTTCTCCAAAGCCAGATCCCTTGAAGAAAGCTTGCAGTTGTATCCAGGCTGCTTCTAGGTCCCAGCACTGCAGCTCCTTGAACCTTGCAGAACAGCAACCAAAACCTTAAGCTCTCTCAGGGGCAACAGCCCCCCTGAGGCTGGGAACACTGCCTCCCTAAGCTCTAGAGACTTTTTCTAGAGGCTGGGGGAAGCAATCAAACTCCCAGCCTTTGAAACCCTGAAGAGACCACACCAAGCGATCACTGCTCCCTTTATTACAGAAGACTACATTTTTTTTTTCTATATACAGAAGACTAAATTTACCTAGCATCCTATGCTAGGAGGGTGTTACATATATATTGCAACAATGATGTGCCCTGCCATGGCGTAAATAGAGTTTATTACCCAGGATCCAGGATAGTTGAGGGGCTCCAGGGTTCTTGTGTACCTAAAGCTGTACTGTTTGATGCTAGTTGTCACACTATATATAGTAGCAGTGTGTCTCAGAGGGAGCTTGGAACTGTCCTGTACAGGGTTTACACATCTCCCAGGCTCCTCTCATACACATTTAGAAACCTCTAATCCTCGGTCCAGTTGGGGTTTTGCTTCTCTCCCCTGTGGCAATTTACACTCACCCGGAACCTGCAGTCAGAGTTCTCAAACCTGGAAAACAGACAAGTCATGTCTGGAAAAGCTGAAAGGTTGCTGTAAGCTGTAAGACTGCATGTATGTAGACTGACAAGCACTAGATTTGTGTATGTGTAGTTAGTGTCGGGACATGGTTAGTATTTTGGTCTTGAAGATTTTGCCGTTACTTTGTGGAACATTGTATAGCACCTGTAAATAAACGGATAAACACAGCATTGTTTGTCACTACTTCACTGGACTGGTATCTCTGCCTGAAAGTGTGCTCACCCCAGAGAGCTTTGCACATGCTAGCTCTCCCCAGCTCACCTATGGTGGAGGCCTGCAGGCAGTTTTAGCAAAAAGCTACTGCTTAAAGCGTCAGTACTTGGAGTGACTGAACATGGAGTATTTCCTAAAACAGTTGATGTTGTCTAAGGCTGCACAGCAGCAAACACTGTACTACGACAGCAAGTCAGTGCAGTGTAGGAGCAAACACACATGCTGATTTGGCAGAATCAATAGCAGATTAAAGTTAGTGACTGCTGCGGAAAAGGACTAAAAGACATTAAGGGAGGTAGTGCAAATGCTTGCACAGAGGTCTACGGATAAAACCACAGGTGTTCTGGACTGCTCTTCATTCATCCACGTGGGTCACGTCTTATTCAAGATAACTGCTGATGATGACCCATAGGCTTTTCTGGTTACCTTCGAAAGAACCGCTGAGAGGGAGGGCTTGCCTAAAAACCCAGTGGGCAGGACTGATCTCCCTCTTATTGACTGGAGAGTCACAGAAGGCCTATTATGATTTGGAAGCTACAGATGCATGGGATTATGAAAAAAGTCAAGCAGGAAATTCTGGCATGACTAGGTGTTCATGACTAGGTGTTACCTTGGTGATACGAGCACCACAGGTAAGCAGCTGGTCCTTCCAAGTTGAGAGGCCTCCATGATCGCAGATGTTCAACCTTATTCATCTGGTGCACAAGTGGCTACAACTGGAGTCTCTGTCAGGACCTCACATAGTGGAGCGTATGGTCATGGACCATTACCTGAGGTCTTCACCTATTCCCCTGCAGAAGTGGGTGAGCCACTGGGACCCCAAGTCCGCTAATAATCTAGTGGAGCTCGTTGAGAGGTACTTTGACACTGAGAGCCTGGTAGCCTCCCCTACAACCTCATGGACTTTCCACCCAAAGCCACGGTCTCCCCAGGCAACTGGTAAGACCATTCCAGGGGAAGTGGGTGGTAAGCATGGCAAGGAGATGGGTGGAAAACTTTTGGCACTAGGTATTAAGATGGGCATCAGTGCCTGTTAGAAGATCTAACTGGGCCATTGGCTGGTGTTTTGTTGGTGTTTGTTTGTTCAGTTGCCAGGAACTGGGACATGTTGCAGCCAACTGTCCATTGACAGATGAACCTATGCAATGTGATGTATCATTCAGATGGTAGTCTATGTTTGCTGCTGTTTGCTGCCAATTATGGGTAAACACATGTGCCAAATGACTGTAAATGATAAGCTTATTACGGTCTTGCTGGACTGAAGTTTGGTTACTTTGGTTAAAGCTGATATGACTGAAACTGTGAATTTTAAAGGTAGAAACAATACTGTGATTTGTGTACATGGGGATACCCAGGAGTAGCTTAGAAACTGACTTAGGTACTGTGACTCATCTAGTCGGAGTCGTACCCCACATAGTGCATGAAGCCATAATTGGTAGGGATTTCCCTACATTTTGTGAACTGTGGGATTGTCCAGACCCGGTTACAATAGCTGAATCTTTGGTGGAGCCAGAATCCTTGGCCAGCTCAGACAATGTGGGTTCAGGGGACTTCTCTCAAGGATCCCTAGGTTTTACTTTCTGTGTTATGGCAGGAGAACTGGAGGAGACTGAGGCAGTTCCCACAGCCAGTGAGAGCAGGCAGCCTTCTGCCGAGGCCACATTAGAATTTGCTGATCTTAATGTGCACAAGGAACATTTGCAGGGCCTGGGAAAATGTGGTAATGGTTAATGATGTACCTGTTGAACTAGGGTTTCCCTTATTTCAGTAGCAACAAGGATTTACTGTATCCTGTGTAAAAAAAAGAATGGTGAAATTATTGAACAGTTGGTGGTCTTTCATCCATACAGAAGGGTAATACTGGAACATGCCCATGGGCACTTGCTGAGAGGCCGTTTTGGTGTTGAGAAACCCACAGAGTGTTACCCACTCTGGCCTGGGGTACAGAAATATATTGAAAATTATTGTCAATCATGTCCAGTATGTCAAGTGCCAGCACCCCTGTCCCATTTTTGAAGTCCTCTAGTGCCATTACCAATTGTTGAAGCGCCCTTTGAGAGGATTGCCATGAACCTTGTGGGTCCACTGCCAAGCATGCCCGGGGCCATTAGCATATTCTTGTGATTATAGATTATACTACCCGTTACCCTAAGGCAGTTCCTTTTACGCAACACCTCTGCTAAGAACATTGTCAAGGAGTTTTTCATAGTGTTCAGTCGTGTTGGGTATCCCAAGGATGTCCTTACAGACCAGGGTACCCCATTCATGTCACGAGTAACTAAAGAGTTGTGCAATTTGTTTAAGGTCACATATTTGTGAACCTCCGTGTACCACCCTCAAACTGATGGCTTGATGGAATGCTTTAACGAAACGTTAAGGAGTATGCTGAAACAGGTTGTTGACAAGGATGGGAAAAATTGGGACTTTTTTCTTCCATACTTGATGTTTGCCATCAGGGTGGTTCCCCAGTCCTCTACGGGGTACTCTCCATTCGAGTTGCTCTATGGGAGACACCCTCGGGGACACCTAGACCTAGCCAAGGAAACCTGGGAGGGGGAGCAGACACCCCACAAAAGTGTCATTGAGCATATTTCTCAAATTACAGCGATAATGCCCATTGTAAAGGAACATTTTGTTCAGGCCCAAGAAGCCCAACAAAGATTATACAACAAGGGGGCCGAACCCTGTGTTTCTCACCTGGCGGTACTGGTTTGAGTTCCCACTGTTGAAAGCAAGTTCCTGGCTAAGTGGCAGGGTCCCTTTGAAGTGATTGAAAGAGTTGGGGAGGTGAATTAAAAAATATGTCAACTGGGTAAAAGAAAGCCTGAGCAAATATCCCCTCTAGTCCCTGAAGTTACAATTCCAGACACACTGTTTCCTTCCCAAAAGCAGGAAGCTAGAGATTTCCTGATAAGGAACAGAGAAACTTTTTTAGAGCTACCTGGTATGACTTCAGCGGTTCAGCATGATATCGTTACTGAACCCGGGGTCTGTGTCCTACTCAAACCATACAGAATTCCTGAAGGTAGGAGAAAGGACATCAGTGACAAAGTCAAACGGATGCTGGCGTTAGACATCATTGAGGAGTCCAACAGTGATTAGTCTAGTCCCATCGTTTTAGTCCCAAACTTAATTCATTTTTTTTTTAAATCAAATCATCTTTATTAAACTTCTTCTTTTTTCTTTTTCATTTTTAAAAATCACACAATTCACATTCACCAAACTTTTCGCTCCAGTTCTCTTAGTTAAAATATTTCATAGCCTATAATATATACATATACAGTATTGCACAAAAGTGAGTACACTCCTCACATTTTTGTAAATATTTTATTATATCTTTTCATGTGACAACACTGAGGAATTGACACTTTGCTACAATGTAAAGTAGTGAGTGTACAGCTTCTATAACAGTGTACATTTGCTATCTCAACACACAGTCATTAATGTTTAAACCACTGGCAACAAAAGTGAGTACACCCCTATATGAAAATGTCCAAATTGGCCTCAAAGTGTCAATATTTTGTGTGGCCACCATTATTTTCCTGCACTGCCTTAACCTTTTTGGGCATAGAGTTCACCAGAGCTTCACGGGGTGCCACTGGAGTCCTCTTCCACTCCTCCATGATGACATCACGGAGCTGGTGGATGTTAGAGACCTTGCGCTTCTCCAACTTCTGTTTGAGGATGCCCCACAGATGCTAAATAGGGTTTAGGTCTGGAGACATGCTTGGCCAGTCCATCACCTTTACCCTCAGCTTCTTTAGCAAGGCAGTGGTTGTATTGGAGGTGTGTTTGGGGTCGTTATCATGTTGGAATACTGCCCTGCGGCCCAGTCTCCGAAGGGAGGGGATCATGCTCTGCTTCAGTATGTCACAGTACATGTTGGCATTCATGGTTCCTTCAATGAACTGTAGCTCCCCAGTGCCGGCAGCACTCATGCAGTCCCAGACCATGACACTTCCACCATCATGCTTGACTGTAGGGAAGACACACTTGTCTTTGTACTCCTCACCTGGTTTCCACCACACACGCTTGACACCATCTGAACCAAATACGTTTATCTTGGTCTCAGGAGACTACAGGACATGGTTCCAGTAATCCATTTCCTTAGTCTGCTTGTCCTCAGCAAACTGCTAGCAAGCTTTCTTGTGCATCATCTTTAAAAGACACTTCTGGGACAACAGCCATGCAGACCAATTTGATGCAGTGTGAGGCGTATGGTCTAAGCACTGACAGGCTGACCCCCACCCCTTCAACCTCTGCAGCAATGCTGGCAGCACTCATGCGTCTATTTTCCAAAGATAACCTCTGGATATGACACTGAGCACTTGCACTTAACTACTTTGGTTGACGATGGTGAGGCCCGTTCTGAGTGGAACCTGTCCTGTTAAACTGCTGTATGGTCTTGGCCACTGTGCTGCAGCTCAGTTTCAGGGTCTTGGCAATCTTCTTATAGCCTAGGCCCTCTTTATGTAGAGCAACAATTCTTTATTTCAGATCCTCAAGGTGTTCTTTGCCATGAGGTGCCATGCTGAACTTCCAGTGACCAGTATGAGAGAGTAAGAGCAATAACACAAAATTTAACTCACCTGCTTCCCATTCACACCTCAGATTGTGTAACACTAACAAGTAACATGACACCGGGGAGGGAAAATGGCTAATTGGGCCCAATTTGGACATTTTCATTCAGGGGTGTACTCACTTTTGTTGCCAGTGGTTTAGACGTTAATGGCTGCGTGTTGAGTTATTTTGAGGGGACAGCAAATTTACACTACTATACAAGCTGTACACTCACTACTTTACATTGTAGCAAAGTGTCATTTCTTCAGTGTTGTCACATGAAAAGATATAATAAAATATTTACAAAAATGTGAGGGTGTACTCACTTTTGTGAAATACTGTATCTTTATCAACAAACATAGGTTCTATCTGCCCTCTTGAGACCCAATACCTTCAAACATCTTAAATTATATTTGATACAACAAATAAATATAACGTTTCTCCCATTATCTAAATACACAATTTATTTAAGACTCTCCAAATATCTGAGAGATTCTCCACATTTTCCCCCACATTCCATTTACTTTTTGATGGATTATTCAACTTCCCCAGTGCAATATGTATTTTTACCCCATTTATATATGTGACCACCTCCTCCATTAATTCCCACTAACTTTAGTTCCACAACTACTAGTGTACTACCTGCAATATTGTTTACCCCACATAAAAAAATAAATAACCTATCCCTAATTAATTAATTAAGTACTGAAAATAATCCTGATGTATCCAACCAATTTCACCACAATTTTGTAAATTTACCTGAACACCCCTTATGTTGATAAACCATATTTTCTCTTTGTAAGACTTAATTTTTACCCAAAGAGAGTGGGTTGGGGGGCCATGGAGATCCATTTCTGCGCTCTCAATTCCCTTGCTATAAATAGCATTCGAAGGATCCCCATACAAATCTGAGGAGTATATACTTCTCTATCCAGCCACCCCAATGCATGTATCTTGGGTTCCATAGGAATATTAACTCTAAACACATTATTAATAGTGTCCAATACACAGGTCCAGTATCTAACCAACTTAGGACATCTCCACATCATATGTGTCCAGCCGTTTAAAAAGAGAGAAATATCTGGATGTATGGCTATCACCAGGTATACATATGTTCCTATCACCTTTATCTTAGAAGCAATAGGCAGCAAGGGGTCTCCGAGGGGGTCAACTGGCAGAAGAACAGATGTATTCCAATTTACATTAAAGCCTGAATAAGTTATTAATAAGAGACATCAGGCCCTCTATAGATGTTGATGTCTCACCCAAAAATAATAATGCATCATCTGCATACAATGCCAATTTCTCCTCCGTCTCACCCCTCCGAAATCCCACTATTTGAGCATCACTCCAAATAGCTGCGGCCAGCGGCTCCAATGCCAAAGCAAATAATAGGGGAGACAGCGGGCATCCCTGCCTAGTGCCTCTCCTTAATCTAAATGGAGCAGATAAAGTGTTGTTAATCCTAAAACGGGCTTTTGGGGCTCGATATAACAGCTTAACCCATGTACTAAATTCCTCTAGTAGGTTCAATTTCTCCAAAAGCTGCCATAGATAACCCCATTCCATACTATCAAATGCCTTAGCAGCATCCAGAGACAAAATAGCTCTGTTATCAACATTACTAGGTGGAATTTGACAATCTTTGTTATGACTTTAGACAGACAGATGGTTAATAGCTTAGCCACAATTTTAAGATCGTCCACACCGAAATTGGTCTATAAGAATCTGCTACCGTTGGATCTTTTCCTGCTTTCAGTAAAACCACTATGATTGCTTCATACATAGATTGAGGCAGTCTGCCCTGTCCTTAAGCTTCCATTATTATAGATAATAACGCTGAGAGAAGTACATCACCAAAGATATTGTAAATTTTGATGAGTAATCCATCGCTCCCAGGAGCTTTTGCCCTGGGGAAGCCCGCGACTGCTACCTGTAATTCCCCCAAAGTAATGGGTGCATGCAGAAACTTTCTGTCTGCTTCCCCTAGTTCAGGAAGAGTAACCTTATTCAAAAAAATATGGAGATCCAGTTCCCTATATGAGACTTTAGAGGTATAAAGGTCTTCATAAAACATTCTAAATCCCTGTATAATTGAGGGGTGTCTGTGACCATGTTATCTGTAGATAAATACAGAGCAGGTAATAGGTGTGCGCAGTGCTTGTGCAAGGTGTGCCTGGGCACACACTAATCATTATGTGAGGTAGCCCTTCCCCCTCCTGCCCAGCCCCCCACCTCTTGTTGCCCCCCTCCCACCCTGCAGTGCAGCTGGCTTCCTTCCTTTTCTCTCTCCCCCAGTTGCTGCAGGGTATGTTTCAGGATGGAAAGCAGGGGAAGGGGGTAGTAAATATGTAATTTTCTAAATGAACACACTTGCTCACTGTGTCCATTCGTAACTGAAGCATAGTAAACTGTGTTTACCATGCTTCAGTTTGTGAATGAACAGGAATCCACTCAGCACAAAGCACTTCCCATTCATTCACTGCCATGTGTAGCTGAGGCTGCAGCGAAAGGCATGTGTGTTTGAGCTTTGGGGTGCACACCCTAATGCAATAGGCTGCGCACACCTATGGAGTAGGTATATGGGCAGATGGTGTTTGTGATCTTGCAGCCATTGTCAACAAGTGTCCCATTTCTTCACCCTCTTCAAAAATTTTGAGAGGAAAAAAAAACTTTTTTTTTTAGCACTGCATATAGTTTCAGAGCGATAAAACTGCTGAGCATCAATCCATTCCTGTTCAGTCTCCCTATTAGGATTTGTCACATATGCCTGCTCAGTCTCCGCAACCCATTGCCTAGCCCTTGTTTCCCATTTCCTGGTGTTAGTTTTAATAGCTGATACTTCCCTTAAACATAAGCCCCTTAAATATTCCTTTAATGTGTCCCATACTATAAAAGAGGAGGCCGAGTGTCTGTTATAATTTAAAAAGCCATCCAATTATTCTGTTAAAAAAAAAGCCATCCAATTGTGATGATATTTGGTCAACATTCTTAAAAAGGGAAAGCCAAAAAGGATTTCATTTCCAGAATGATTGCTGTCTTCTCTGCCCTAAGCTAATATTCAGCAAGGTTTGTGAATGATCCGACAACCCCCTAGCAAGTGAGATTTGTTGTTTACAAGTTAAAATATTTTTTTTTTTTTTTGCTAGAAAATGACTTAGAACCCCCAAACATTATAAAGATTTTTTTCAGACACCCTAGAGAATAAAATAGTGGTTGTTGCAATACTTTATGTTATACCGTATTTGCCCAGCGGTCTTACAAGCGCAATTTTTTTGGAAAAAATACACTTTTTCAAATTAAAAAAATAAGACAACAAAGATAATGTTACGCAGAGTAAATTGATACCCAACATGTCATGCTTCAAAATTGTAAAGTGGCAGATCTGTACCATGTCTAGAATCTGCTGCAGCAATAATTGCATTTATAAAGCCAAAAAAAAATGAAATTTTCCCTGCAAGCTGCCTTTATTTTGCTCAGCAACAGCTGGGGAGCCAGTGTGTATGATGAGTCCACAATGTAGTGCACTGGGAACAAGATTAGAGATTTTTGGGATAAATTCTGGTGTCACTTTGACTTTGGATAAAAGAAAAGGGTTCAGAAAAATTGGGCTTTGGGTGTGGGTGGTGCCTTCACACTATAACCCTATAGAGGTTACATAGTTACATAGTTAATCAGGTTGAAAAAAGACACAAGTCCATCTAGTTCAACCAAAAAAAAACAAAAAAACATTTATATACTGTATATAACCAAATAATCCCATATACAGTCCTTCACCCACAGTTGATCCAGAGGAAGGCAAACAACCCCAGCAAAGCATGATCCAATTTGCTATAACGGGGGAAAAAATTCCTTCCTTATTCCCCGAGAGGCAATCGGATTCACCCTGGATCAACTTTACCTTAAAATGTTAGTACCCAGTTATATTATTTACATTAAGGAAAGAATCCAGGCCTTTTTTAAAGCAATCAACCGTGCTGGCCAAAACCACCTTTGGAGGGAGTCTATTCCACATTTTCACACCTCTTACTGTGAAGAAAACTTTCCGTATTTGTAGATGAAATCTTTTTTCCTCTAGACTAGTGTTGAGCGAACCCGGACTGTAACGTTCGGGTCCGTACCGAACTTTCAGGTGTCCGGGACAAGGACCCGAACACGGACATTTCAAAAAACGTTCGGGTTCGGGTTCTGGGTTCTGGTAGTTGATCACGCATGTTGAATAGCTGAAGGGCATCCAATCAACAAGCGTTTCACTGGTTTGCCCTTAGAAGCCATCACAGCCATGCCTACTAATGGCATGGCTGTGATTGGCCAGTGCATCATGTGACCCAGCCTCTTTATAAGCTGGAGTCACAGTGCTGCATGTCACATGCTCTTGGGTAAGTGAGAGGAAACTGTCTGCGTTTTTGTGAGGGAGAGATTGCAGACATTTTAACATCTGATCCTGCATCCTGAGATTACTACTGCTGTTGCTCTGAGGGACAGATTGCAGAAATTTGAGATTTCACAAACTGCTGCTTTGAGTGACAGATTGCAGATTGCAGATCAAACTCTGCATAACACAATGATCGCTACGATCGTGCACAACGATCAGATTGTTGGAGTAATTTGAGATTTCACATACTGCTGCTTTGAGTGACACATTGCAGATCAAACCCTGCCTAACACAACGATCATTACGATCGTACACAACAATCAGATTGTGCGATCGTACACAACGATCAGATTGTGGGAGTAATTTGAGATTTCACATACTGCTGCTTTGAGCGATCTGACTGCACTAGGTAGAATCTTCTGTTCAGAGGGACAGATAATTGTTCAAAAATCATTGCCTACTCCTATAGGGCCAGCTGTTGCTGTAAGTGACACATTATTGTTCAAAAATCATCTCCTAGTTCTAAAGGGAGAGTTTTCAGCTGTTGCTTAGAGGGACAGATTATTGTTCAAAAATCATTGCCTACTCCTATAGGGCCAGGTTACAGCTGTTGCTGTAAGTGACACATTATTGTTCAAAAATCATCTCCTAGTTCTAAAGGGAGAGTTTCCAGCTATTACTTAGAGGGACAGATTATTGTTCAAAAACCATTGCCTACTCCTATAGGGCCAGGTTCCAGCTGTTGCTGTAAGTGACACATTATTGTTCAAAAATCATCTCCTAGTTCTACAGGGAGAGTTTCCAGCTGTTGCTTAGAGGGACAGATTATTGTTCAAAAACCATTGCCTACTCCTATAGGGCCAGGT
This sequence comes from Glandirana rugosa, assembly GCA_018402905.1. Lineage (NCBI taxonomy): Eukaryota > Metazoa > Chordata > Amphibia > Anura > Ranidae > Glandirana > Glandirana rugosa. Next base: position 13,754 of record BLSH010199544.1, on the reverse strand, counting down.
TCCAGTTGTTGCTGTAAGAGACACATTATTGTTCAAAAATCATCTCCTAGTTCTAAAGGGAGAGTTTCCAGCTGTTGCTTAGAGAGATAGATTATTGTTCAAAAACCATTGCCTACTCCTATAGGGCCAGGTTCCAGCTGTTGCTGTACTCATCCGTTACCAAAAACTTGTTATTAGACAGGGAGATTCGTTGTCGACCTTTGAGAGG
>BLSH010199498.1:96821-110036 GCA_018402905.1 Glandirana rugosa | reverse complement strand
CCCAGTGATGGGGTTATGAGAACTTAGTGATGGGGTTATGGGAACCCAGTGATGGGGTTATGGGAACCCAGTGATGGGGTTAAGTGAACCCAGTGATGGGGTTATGAGAACCCAGTAATGGGGTTTATGGAAACTCGGTGATGGAGTTATGGGAACCCAGTGATAGGGTTATGGGAACCCAGTGATGGAGTTATGAGAACCCGGTGATGGAGTTATGAGAACTCAATGATGGGGTTATCGCAACCCAGTGATGGGGTTAAGGGAACCCAGTGATGGGGTTATGGGAACTCAGTGATGGGGTTATGGGAACCTGGTGATGGAGTTATGAGAACCTGGTGATGGGGTTATGAGAACCCAGTGATGGAGTTATGAGAACCTGGTGATGGAGTTATGAGAACCCGGTGATGGGGTTATGAGAACCCAGTGATGGGGTTATGAGAAGACAGTGATGGGGTTATGGGAACTCAGTGATGGGGTTATGGGAACCCAGTGATGGGGTTATGAGACCCCAGTGATGGGGTTATGGGAACCCAGTGATGGGGTTAAGTGAACCCAGTAATGGGGTTTATGGAAACTCAGTGATGGGGTTATGGGAACCCAGTGATAGGGTTATGGGAACCCAGAGATGGGGTTATGGGAACTCAGTGATGGAGTTATCAAAACCCGTTGATGAAGTAATGAGTTATGAGAACCCGGTGATGGAGTTATGAGAACTCAATGATGGGGTTATCAGAACCCAGTGATGGGGTTAAGGGAACCCAGTGATGGAGTTATGAGAACCTGGTGATGGGGTTATAGGAACTTAATGATGGGGTTATGGGAACTCAGTGATGGCATTATGGGAATGCATCACAGATTCCCATCTCAATACACCTCACAAGAGTTCGCAGTTGAGAGAAGTTATGCAAATATCACAATGCCTTGATGGGTTTGTATCAATCTGGAGGAGTGGGAATTCCTTGGCAGGCTATATGTACAATATATTCATGCAGACCACCCAAGTAACACCCACATGCTATATTAAGCCGCCATAATTGAAAGAACTGAAATCCAATGAATGCAAGGAGCATTGGTTAGTAGTTGGTAGGTAGTTGGTTTCCTTATCGCCATTGACGTTGACCATTCCAGACGTCTATAAATAGGTGTCTGAGTTTTTCCATTTCACTATAAATATATTGGTGCGTCCGGTGGAGAAGGTGTCTATGTCATGGAATATCTCCACCAGCAGACTGATGGGAAGTCCAGTAAAAGATTTGAGGGAGAAGGATATAGAAGAAAGGAAGACAATAGTCCATTGTGAAATCACAATGAAGAATGACCTGACCTTTCCGTAGTTTTCTAGGACAAGGAAAGAAAGTTTATTTTGTAACTTGAGATGCTATTATTATTATGAATTGTAATTAACCAAATCTGCAGATCTTTACCGCTCCCTATAGACGTAAGACGCGGGGCACCCGATTTTATCTTTCATTCAAAAACCTTTCTATAAAAATAGTAATAATTTTATCTACAGGAAGGATCACTTGTTTACAAAATATAAAATACAAAAGTATCAAATCTCTCATTGATATGTTTGCCCATAAGGCCAGACATCACTAAATTATGGACCACCCTTCAGACCTGGACCGCATCTAGCCTATCTGATCTGGGGATGCAGTAAAAAAAATCAGGGGGCATAATGCCAACATTGTGTGTGAGTCATTGACAGTCTATCACACAGTGTCATCACCTGGGAAACACTATTAAACAGAACCTGTGCCCCCTATATCAGATTCCAGATCTATCAGAGTCCCCTTTTTACATCATGACTCATCAGAGTGCCTTCTTACATCAGCTGTCTCCATCAAGAGTGTCCCTTACATCAGGTATTCCCATCAAGAGTACCCAGTTACATCAAGTGCCCCCATCAAGAGTGCCCACTTACATCAATTTCCTCATCAAGAGTGCCCACTTACATCAATTTCCTCATCCAGAGTGCCCCCTTACATCAAGTGTCCCCCATCAAGAGTTCCCCTTACCTCAGGTGTCCCCATCAAGAGTGCCCACTTACATCAATTTCCTCATCAAGAGTGCCCCCTTACATCAAGTGTTCCCCATCAAGAGTTCCCCTTACGTCAGGTGTCGCCATCAAGAGTGCCCCCTTACATCAAGTGTCCCCATCAAGAGTGCCCCCTTACATCATGTTTCCCCATCAAGAGTGCTCCCTTACATTAAGTGTCCCCATCAAGAGTGCCCCCTTACATCAGTTGTCCCCATCAAGAGTGCCCCCTTACATCATATCTCCCCATCAAGAGTGCCCCCTTACATCAAGTGTCCCCATCAAGTGTGCCCCCTTACATCAGATGTCCCCATCAAGAGTGCCCCCTTACATCATATGTCCCCATAAAGTGTGCCCCCTTATATCAGTTGTCCACATCACGAGAGCCACTTACATCAGGTGTCCCCATCAAGAGTGTCCCCTTACATTAAGTGTCCCCATCAAGTGTGCCCACTTACTTCAGATGTCCCAATTAAGAGTGCCCACTTGACTGTAGGGATGGTGATCTTAGGGCCATAGTCAAAATTTTTCTTCTACCAAACACATCCCACTCCTCAAGAAGGCACTTGTATAGTCATGCCAATGAACATCTAAATAATTCAGAGAAGAATTGGGAGAATGTGTTGTGGTCAGATGAGACCAAAATTGAGTTCTTTGCATTAACTCGACTTGCCGTGTTTGGAGGAAGAAAAATGCTATGACCCTAAGAACACCATCCCTACAGTCACACACAGAGGTGGAAATATTATGCTTTGGGGCTGTTTTTCTACTAAAGGTACAGGCCAACTTTGCTGCATTGAGAGGCCAATGGATGGGGTCATGTATTGTAAAATCTTGGATGAGAACCTTCTTCCCTCAGCCAGAACACTGAAGATGGGTCATGGATGGGTTTTCCAGCATGACAATGACCCGAAGCATACCGCCAAGGCAACAAAGGAGTGGCTCAAAAAGAAGCACATTGAGCTCATGGAGTGGCCTAGCCGGTATCCAGACCTTAATCCTATAGAAAATTTATGGAGGGAGCTGAAACTTCGAGTTGCCAAGCGACAGCCAAGAAACCTTAAGGACTTAGAGATCAGTAAAGAAGAGCTCACCAAAATCCCTCCTGAGATGTCTGCAAACCTGGTCACCAACTATACAAAATGTCTCACCTCTGTGATTGCCAACAATGGTTTCTTCACCAACTGCTAAGTCATGTTTACTTGGGAATCAAATACTTATTTTACTCACTGAACTGCAACTTAATTTATAACTTTTGCATCATGTGTTTTTTCTGGATTTTCGGTTGATATTCTGTCTCTAACATATAAAATACACCTATGATAAAAATTATAGATCCTTCATTTCTTTGTAAGTGGGCAAACTTACAAAATCTGCAGGGTATCAAATAATTATTTTCCCGACTGTATGTCACATGATATTAGCGCAAAGGTCTAGGAAACACAAACTTTCAGCAAAAAATACATTAAAGTTAATTTTAGGGCAAAAAGCACAATAAAATTCCCAATTTTTGGTAAAATATAAAAGACGAGGTTGTACCGAGTAAACAGATACCCAACATGTCAAACCTTAAATTTGCATGCGCCCGCGAAATGGCGACAAACTTCAGTGCCTTATATTTTCCATAGGCGATACTTTAAAAGCTCCCCTGTAGGTCATCAGTTTAGCGTTACGGAGGAGCTCTGGAGCTAGAAATATCGCTCTCACTCCAGCGTGCAAGGCAATATATAACATGCATATCGCAATCAACATTTTCACACGTATGTAGCGCCCTCTACATTGGGTAGGTTCTAGGTTGAGGACTTTTGTCAGAGTAGCTAGATTTAGGCAGGCTTGGCTGTTGGCAGGCCTGTTTGTTTTGTTCTGGGCAGGGGAGTGGTCCAGGGAGTGGCTGGTGACTGCAGGTGGTGACACCCCTCCTTCACTTTGCAGAATGTTCTGGAAAGGGGGAGAGGGGCAGAAGAGGTGGAACTGATGGGCATTTGGGAAGCCCTGACCAATTCCCAACTTGGATTGGCAGGGGGCAGGCCTTCTCAAATAGCCTGGGTCAGCCGGGGAGGAGAGATCGGGTGCAAGTGATGGAGACGAAGTACTGAAGGCTGTCAAGGGCCTCAAGGGAGTCCCCAGTCTGGGGGGGGGTGACCTCGGCCCGGGGCTTGGGTGCATCCAGGAGGAGCAAGATCTTAGAGCAGAGGCATATGAGAGAGCAGGTGAAGGACAACGGGAGAAGTGTACTGCCAGGAGGGTCTCGAGGCGGAATCCACCAGGTGTCGGTGAGTGACACAGCCCAGAGAAGTGGAGATGCACTTAGTAGCAGATTGGGAGGAAGCCAGTCTGGAAGAAGTGCAGGGAGAGACTGGGTGTCCCTGGGCAGTGTGCAGGCGTTTTCAGTCAGGAGGACTGGTGATGCCTGGAGGAGGAAGGGCTGGGAGCAGTAGTCCATCGTGGCTAGCTAGCACCAACATTGGACTTTCTACACTATAGGGGCCCTCGGTCCCTGCCTGCAAAGGGCGGTTCGGAGGTCCTGCTAACAGAGAGCAACTTGTGCTAGCTAGGCTGGAGAAACAAGCGCTGTGCAGGAGAGAGGAACAAGGAGATGTTTGAGAAGCAAGAGTTGTGCTGGAGGAAGAAGGAGAAGTGTATATACTAAGATGTATATCGTAGGTCCCATAATAGAACTGTTGATCCGTGGGCATCCCATAATCATCCCTTACCCCATCCAAGTTGAATCCCCCAAATAAAAATAAAAAAAAAACAAAGAACCAGTCTGCCTTCTGACTCCGGATGCAAGCGAGGAGCGTGATTGAGGGCAGTGTGAGCAGGTGAACCACAACTTCCAGCAACCTCTACGGGGGCATGTCTACACGTAGGTGCTCCCAACGCCTGCGTTTAGGTTCGTACATGTGTATATGTGAGGGTGGCCTCAAAAAATTTGGGGGGGGAGGGGATTTTATGTGCTTGGGTCTAACTGACTTTTTACTATTTAACTTTTTTTTTTCCATCACAAAGTCCTCTATGGGATGATTTTTTGGTGACAGGTTCTCTTTAATGAGCCATCTAGGGTCTAAAAAAAAACCCTGATATCTCACCTGTGCTCCACTAAATGTAATGCCAAGCAGATCGCATTGCATTACATTCTTTGCCAGCCATGCTGGCCGGGGATACCGAGAGCTGGACCCGGAAGTGATGTCATGCCTGCCGCTTTCCGGGTCAGCAATAAGGAGGGGGGGGGGGAAGACCTGTGTCCACTCAGCTCCCTCCCCCCTGCTCGGTGGCACCCTCTATGCCAGTCCTGGGTAGGGCAGGGGCACACACGGGGTGTGCCATTGGGGTGTGGAAGCAATCGGGGGGGAAGCGCAGCCGCCCAAATTCTTCCACCTGCCAGGCACGAGTCTTCTTGTCAGGTTTACACAGAATGTCTGTAAATTCCCCCGCTGTCAGCTCCGTAAGACGTATGGACCTGGCAGCAAAATTACAAAAAAATCATGGCTCCAAATCCAATTTAAAAAATTGGTATATGTTCCCCTGCAAATCTTGTGTATGCATAGAAGAACATATGGGGGTTGGTACAAAGAGAATGATTGTGGGGACCTATGCCGGAGGACGATGTTATGCCCGCAAGGCACACCACAGGTCCCAGCCTGGCAAATATGAAGTTTTCCCAGCAAGGCACACTACAGGTCCTAGCCTGGCTAAGATGAAGTTATCCCAGCAAGGCACACTACAGGTCCCAGCCTGGCAAGGATGATGTTATCCCAGCAAGGCACACTACAGGTCCCAGCCTGGCAAGGATGATGTTATCCCAGTAAGGCACACTACAGGTCCCAGCCTGGCAAGGATGATGTTATCCCAGTAAGGCACACTACAGGTCCCAGCCTGGCACAGATTAAGTTATCCCAGCAAGGCACACTACAGGTCCCAGCCTGGCAAGGATGAGGTCATCCCAGCAAGGCACACCACAGGTCCCAGCCTGGCAAGGATGAAGTTATCCCAGCAAGGCACACCACAGGTCCCAGCCTGGCAAGGATGAAGTTATCCCAGCAAGGCACACTACAGGTCCCAGCCTGGCAAGGATGAGGTCATCCCAGCAAGGCACACTACAGGTCCCAGCCTGGCAAGGATGATTTTATCCCAGCAAGGCACACTACAGGTCCCAGCCTGGCAAGGATGGTGTTATCCCAGCAAGGCACACTACAGGTCCCAAAAAGTGAGCCACTGCCTCCATCTATAACTGGTCTATATGGTAAGGTGCATTGGAGGACATCAGACACGTGTGTAACCAATCCCTTGCTTTTTAACGCATACTGTTAGACAGGTTCATTTGGATGGTCACAAGCTGGTCGGTAAGTGAGCTTGGTTTTTCCTTGGATTTATTCCTTGGCTGTTTTTTTTTTGTCTATCTGATGCCCTCCAATGCACCTTCCCATATAGACCAGTTATAGATGGAGGCAGTGGCTCACTTTTTGGACATTTGGACAGCAAGGCACACTACAGGTCCCAACCTGGCAAGGATGACGTTATGCCAGCAAGGCACACTACAGGTCCCAACCTGGCAAGGATGACGTTATGCCAGCAAGGCACACTACAGGTCCCAACCTGGCAAGGGTGAGGTTATGCCAGCAAGGCACACTACAGGTCCCAACCTGGCAAGGATGACGTTATGCCAGCAAGGCACACTACAGGTCCCAACCTGGCAAGGATGAGGTTATGCCAGCAAGGCACACTACAGGTCCCAGCCTGGCAAGAATAATGAAGGACACACTGGGCATGTGTGGGTATACATCACCGGCTGCAATAATTGTCTGAAAGGTGGATGCCGGTTTGGAGGATTTTGCTGCAATGGATGGCATTTAATATTTTGCACTGGTGTGCAATAACAATTCCATGGATGGTTTAGTTCTGCTTTAAATGTGCAACTTTATGACAGCTAGATCCCCTTCTGTAATTCATGATCTTTCAATTTACATACTATACTATATATATATATGACATTGCAACTGACAGATCTATGTCCAAAGTCTAAATTACTTCAAAGAGCGCTGGGCTGTGGAGGGGCGGAGCGGCCGGCTTAGGCTCTTAGTGGCTCGCTGAGAGGCTGAGCCGGGTGTCGGTCCAGGGATCTGGCGGATAAAACGGCGGATAAAACTCAGTGGTCGAGATGACATGGAGCCTGGACCGACTCTGTGATAATATTCATTAATGTCTTCCTGCTTCTCCTACCGGCCAATCAGGAAGCAGCTCCTGAGACCCGATTGGTCGGGAATCTTAGGACGGGTCTCTGGACCCGCCTCCTGTTCAGCTGTGAGGAGAAGCAACGACCCCAGCAGCAGCAGTGTCTTCTAGCAGCCCCCGGATTCAGCAGAGCAGCAGAGCATCGCCACCTCGTCCTCCTCCCCACACCTCTACCGCAGTAAGGGGGGGGTGCTGTCAGTGAGAGAGGAACGCGGCCTATTGAGTGCAGAGGGGTTGTGTAGTGGATCGCCGCTTTGATCTATTGATCGCCGGTGGGGGGTTGCGCGTGGTGCGAGTGAGGGGGCCAGATCTGCTTGCCACCCCCAAAAAAAATTTTGACCACTGCTCCTGACCCGGCTTGTACCCTGACCATGCTCCTGCCCGTGCCTCTGTTCCTGATCTGTCTTGCCAGTGTATGACCCAGCCTGCCTGACTCTGCTATTCTTCCCGCTGTACCTGCCCAATCCTGCTGTGCCTGCTGATCTACAGTCTGCTACCAGTTATATGCCTCACCTGCCCACTGTCACTAGTACCAGCCTGCTTCAGTCTGCTGCCCACCAGCTATCTACCAACCCACCTGCTTCACTGAAGACTACTGATGTCCTCTCCTGCCTGGCATGGATATCCGCTCTCCTACTAGCAAGACTTACAGGTACTCGTGCCACTCTGCACTCCTGCGCCTTCTGTTCACCCAATCAGGGGCCCCAAGTCAGAGGTGTAAGAGAGGCCTTCCTCATCATATCAGGCTCTGCTACCAGGTACATGATAGTACTTTGTTGCCTGCACCTTGCCAACCTTGAGTGATTTGGTGCCTTCCTGCCTGTGAGGGAAGGGGGGGGGGGGTTCCCGGGGAGCACATGGGGCACCGGGCAGCTGAAAGAGGAGGAACAGGGACTGCATTTACTGGTGCCAATCTCATTTCCTCCTGCAGCCGCTCCACAGGGGGAGGAGGAGAGGCGGCATTCAGTGGCTGCCGGAGTAAATGCCACCCCGCTGCCCCTCCTGTCCAAGTTCTGGGGGTCAGCGGGGCAGGATTGCATCACCTACCCGTGATCAATGGTTAGATTGTGATCGGCGGGTTGCTGACCCCCCCCCCTAATGTATGAGTTGTAGATATAGTCATTAATATCAGGGGTTCCCTGAGACCGGAAAATTATTTCACGAGTTCCTCTGTATTGAAATGGCCGGGAAAGGCTGATCCAAAGTGTCTCTCTACGGATTACATGAGTGAGGAATAATAAAATGACCCAACAGGCATCAAAAAAGTCACTAGACAGATTTTCCTTCACTCCTGTGAACGCTTTTCTTAGTACAGGTCACATGACCAATAGCGTGGCATTGGTCACCTGGTCTCTCAAAGAGAAGGAGAAGTCTTCAGGCAGAGGTGCCGAATGGCCAGACTGTCCAACAGTGGCGGCTGGTGTTTTTTTTTTTTTCGGGGGGTTGCAAACAATCCAACCGCCACCACCCCCCCCCCAGTCAGTTGGGTCACAGGGTCGCGGGGGTGGCGCCCCACCGGTTGGTCAGTCAGTAGTCGGGGCCCAGCACGTGTCTCCTCCCTCCTCCTCCCGGCGGCCAATCTGATCGGGTCTCCTTTTCGGCCAATTGGGTGACAGGTCTCAGGACACGCTTCCTGATTGGCTGGGAGGAGAATCAGATCAGTGTTACAACAGCGAATATCATAGGTGTGCACAGCCTATTGTGGGGGTGCACCACAAGAGATAGGTGTCAGTTTATTTTTATTTTTACAATGTTATATTTTATTTATTTTTTTACTATTTTTTTTAGAAGCCCTGCTGGGGGGGCTTTGGTGAAATATCAGGGGTCTAACCAGACCCATGATGTCTCACTTTTGAGACTGAGAAAGAGACTGAAGACAGAGATTTCCCAGTCCCTTTCTCTGCAGCCAGACAGCAGGGGGGATCTGCACAGTACAGGGTGACTAGGGTGTGCCCAGGCACACCTGCCACCCTATGTACGCACGCCTATGGCGAATATTCACACAACTGGGTGGGCTTCGGGTGCTGTGCTCTGTGCCCCGATCCCACCACTTTTTGTGAAGCCTAATGGATGGGCCGATACTGCTGTCCAACAGTAGCTCCATGCAATAGCTACAGTTATCACTGATCAATAACGCTGATGTGCAACTGATCCCCTGGTTGGAACGGGTCTGCTACACAACTTTGTCAAAGCCCAATTACATAAAAGTTTGCAACTGTCACTAATGATCAATGTAATCCCCCAAAATATGTACAGTGACCATTGTGCCCCAGATGACGTCAGCTGCAACGAAACGCATAGGGCGGAGCCTGTCGTTGTCACCTTTCCTGGAAGTCAGGTGATATTGCGATGTTTACCACAAAGTTTTTTGCATATTTACAACTGCTGATTGTTTTTAATCTTTGTAAATGTAATTTTAATGACATTATTGTTTTAATTGTCTTTTGCTGTAGCACAGCACTTTTTGGCAATTACAATTTGTTGCAGTGCCAGTTCTCTTTATATTGGCTCTTCCCACTGTCATCCCACTGACAGCTTTCTCTAGAGTGGTCACATGTCTCACTGCATTAGCAATCATTTCCTGTGCTGCTCGTTTTTTTTTTGTTTTGTTTTTTTTATAGCATTATAATTCATTGATCAATCCTGGGTGCGAATGTTGTCATGTGATCACTCAGAACCACTGTTGTGAAATTTTGACATTGAGATGATGTCATTGGATTATTCAGAACCAATACATCAGTAGTGCACACAGGGCCTTTGCTACCACCAGGCAAACTAGGCAGCTGCCTAGGGCTCAGCCTCAGCCAGTTATTGCTGGGTCCAAACTCCCCTAGAGTACCCTGCCCAAATCTGCTGCCACAGCTGCCCCGCAATGCAGGCTTTGCAGTAATCAGAGCTGCCCTTGAATGTAGGGCAGCTGACAGCATCCATTGCTGCCCGCTGTTCTCAGCGCTAGGGTTTGCTTGCTAGGACCGCCCATGTCCTAACAACCAATCATGTGCTTGCCCCTTCCCCCATGCCCTGGCATTCAGAGGAGGAAGTTCCTCCACCAAACCAGTGGCGGCTGGTGGGTTTTTTTTGGGGAGGCAGCAAACACCCCCCCCCCCTGAGCAGCACATCTCCCCCACTGTTTTACCGCTGCACTTACCCCATCTAGGCGGGTAGCGCTACCACCATGCCTCCTAGGCGTACAGTAGGATCGCCTGTGCTTTCAGCCAATCAGGTGACGGGTGCCAAATCCGTTACCTGATTGGCCGGGAGGAGGTCCTGAGTGGGCCGTGAGCGTTCTGTTTGCGCTCACAGCCCACTCTATTCTGAAGCTTATTAGAGCCTCTGGCTCTAATTGTGTTCTACAAAAAATGGACGGGCCGCCCCTGCACCGCACCTATCCGGTACCAGTGCCCAGCCTTCCAGCCCCCACCTGTTCTGTAGCCGACTGCTGCAATGAGGAGGAAGGTATCCTGATGTAAGCTGGGATCACAATGCTCCCTCCTCCTCTTACACTACCCCAACTATTCTCTTAAACCTCTCCACTCTCCTTACTCCACTGTACTTTTCCCTTCTAGCTTTGGGGACCCTATTGAAAAGGGAAAGGGCTCTAGGCAGGGGCGTAACGATAGGGGTTGCAGGGGTTGCATGGGGCCCATGTGCCTCCCTTGTACACCTGAATAGGAGGGATGGCGGGGGTGGCATTTAGAGGACCCAATCTCCTCCATTTTCCTCTATCCAGTTTACTTGTCTTCTGCTGTTCCCCTGGGGCCTGCTGCAGAACTTGTGAAAGGGCCCCACTGCAGTACCGTAATAAAGGGACCCACAATAGGCATAAAGGGCCCCAGGATCAGTGGGAAGAGGGAAGGGCCCTGGCCAGGGGTCAGGGGGGCCCTTCGTAATTTCTTGCACCGGGGCCCTGAAGGTTCTAGTTACACCTCTGGCTCTAGGTACCATGATATAAGGGGGTTTTGGGGACACTGTTGTAAGGGCGCTTTAGGGACCCTGATGTAAGGGGGTTTTAGGGACCCTGATTTAAGGAGGCTCTAGGAATCCTGCTGTAAGGGGAGACTCTGGGGACCCTGATGTAAGGAGAGAGTCTGGGGACCCTGATGTAAGAGGAGACTCTGGGGACCCTGATGTAAGGGGAGACTCTGGGGACCCTGATGTAAGGGGAGACTCTGGGGACCCTGATGTAAGGGGAGACTCTGGGGACCCTGATGTAAGGGGAGACTCTGGGGACCCTGATGTAAGGAGAGACTCTGGGGACCCTGATGTTAGAGGAGACTCTGGAGACCCTGATGTAAGAGGAGACCCTGGGGACCCTGATGTAAGGAGAGACTCTGGGGACCCTGATGTAAGGAGAGACTCTGGGGACCCTGATGTAAGGAGAGACTCTGGGGACCCTGATATAAGAGGAGACTCCGGGGACCCTGATGTAAGAGGAGACTCTGGGGACCCTGATGTAAGAGGAGACTCTGGGGACCCTGATGTAAGGGGAGACTCTTGGGACCTTGATGTAGGGGAGACTCTGGGGACCCTGATGTAAAGGGAGACTCTGGGGACCCTGATGTAAGGGGAGACTCTGGGGACCTTGATGTAGGGAGAGACTCTGGGTACCCTGATGTAAGAGGAGACTCTGGGGACCTTGATGTAAGGGGAGACTCTGGGGACCCTGATGTAAGAGGAGACTCTGGGGACCTTGATGTAAGGGGAGACTCTGGGGACCCTGATGTAAGGGGAGACTCTGGGGACCATGATGTAAGGGGGTTAGGCCCTGTGGGTCCAGGCCTAAAGCTGTGTAAGTGGCCCCAAAATTTCTGATAGCCTCTCTGTTCCCCACACACTGCGCCAACGTTCCACATGCAGGATTGGGTGATGTTAGCTGGAGATGAAGCTGTCTCCTGCAAACTTCAGCCAATCCATGAAGAGGTATCCAGCCAATGAGGTGCCAAGCAAGCCGTCCCGCGTGCAACACCACACTCCCCAGTCAGTCTGCACACAAAGCTAACATTGGCAAGGGGCATTAATTTTTATTGGGGGGGGGGGTACATAGCTGGTCTTGCCTAGGGTGCAAAATCATGTAGCCCAGGCCCTGAGTGCCCACTGTGCAGTCCGATGGTCGGGCATGGCGGCATCGGGTATAGAATGGCTTTTGTAGATGCTGCACTTCCTCCACGAGAAGCAAATATAACAAAGTTTACCCAGAACTGCTACCAATATGTAATAAAACTATAAACTACCAAAAGCACTGTTGTGTTAGAAGCGTCCACACAATAAAAGAAAAGCACACAATTACAGGAGTGCAAAATGTGAACAATGAGTCCGCTACATCTACACTATATTGTCAAAAGTATTGGGACACCTGCCTTTACACACACATGAACTTTAATGGCATCCCAGTCTTAGTCTGTAGGGTTCAATATTGAGTTGGCCCACCCTTTACAGCTTCACCTCTTCTGGGAAGGCCGTCCACAAGGTTTAGGAGTGTCTATGGGAAAGAGCGGAGAGGGATGAGGACCCCCGTCAGGTTTTTATTGCTGTCTGTGTTCCCCATTAGGGAGATTCACCCTCTCTATTTGTCCTGCTTATTGTTATCACAGAGAGTGAAAGAAAATCCCAAATTTCGGGTTTTCACCAGAACAGGAATAGAGGGGAAATCTAGTTTTGGCGGCCCGGGGGTCCTAAGGGATTCCCTTAATTTGCAGGGATTTCCTCCCACTTCCTGTTTTGGTGATGGGACAGGAAGTGAAGGGAAATCTCCCCAATGGGATACAAATGGCAAAAAGAAAAATCTGGGTTATAACCCTCCTTTACCTCCAAAATGGAAAAAAGTTTGGCTTCTAGTTCTACTTTAAGGGGGGCTCTGATGGGGAGCCTAATGTAAGGGGGGCTCTGATGGGGAGCTTGATGTAAGGGGGCTCTGACAGGGACCCTGTTGTAAGCGGGGGGGGGAT
>BLSH010199379.1:35677-46107 GCA_018402905.1 Glandirana rugosa | reverse complement strand
CAGGAACCTCTCCCTATACCAGTATGGGATGATTTTATAACGGTAATACATCCCTCACACCAGCAGCAGGAACCTCTCCCTATACCAGTATGATATGATTTTAGAACACTAATCTGTCCTTCAAAGCAGCAGCAGGAACCTCTCCCTATAACATTATGTGATGATTTTAGAGCGCTAATCTATCCCTCACACCAGCACAAGGAAGGAACCTCTCCCTATAGCAGTATGAGATGATTTTATAACACTAATCTATGCCTCACAGCAGCAGCAGGAACCTCTCCCTATAGCAGTATGAGATGATATTTGAACACTAATCTGTCTCTCACACCAGCAGCAGGAACCTCTCCCTATACCGGTTATGATATAATTTTAGAATACTAATCTATCCTTAAACCAGCAGCAGGAACCTCTCCCTATACCAGTATTATATGATTTTAGTACACTAATCTGTCCCTTACAACAGCAGCAGGACCCTCTCCCTATACCAGTATGAGATGATTTTAGAACGCTAATCTATCTCTCACACCAGCACCAGGAAGTAACCTCTCCCTATAGCAGTATGTGATGATTTTAGAACACTAATCTATCCTTCACAGCAGAAGCAGGAACCTTTCCATATAGCAGTATGAGATGATTTTAGAACACTAATCTGTCCCTCACACCAGCAGCAGGAACCTCTCCCTAAACCAGTATGATATGATTTTAGAACACCAATCTGTCCCTTACACCAGCAGCAGGAACCTCTCTCTATACCAGTATTTTATGATATTAGAACACCAATCAGTCCCTCACAGCAGCAGCAGGAAGGAACCTCTCCCTATAGCAGTATGAGATGATTTTAGAACACTAATCCATCCCTCACAGCAGCAGCAGGAACCTCTCCCTTTAGCAGTATGAGATGATTTTAGAACACTAATCTATCCCTCACAGATGCAGCAGAAACCTCTCCCTATAGCAGAATGAGATGATTTTAAAACACTAATCTGCCCTTCACAGCAGCAGCAGGAACCTCTCCCTATAGCAGTATGAGATGATTTTACAACACTAATCTATCAGGCACAGCAGCAGCAGGAACCTCTCTCTATACCAGTATTTTATGATATTAGAACACCAATCAGTCCCTCACAGCAGCAGCAGGAAGGAACCTCTCCCTATAGCAGTATGAGATGATTTTAGAACACTAATCCATCCCTCACAGCAGCAGCAGGAACCTCTCCCTTTAGCAGTATGAGATGATTTTAGAACACTAATCTATCCCTCACAGATGCAGCAGAAACCTCTCCCTATAGCAGAATGAGATGATTTTAAAACACTAATCTGCCCCTTCACAGCAGCAGCAGGAACCTCTCCCTATAGCAGTATGAGATGATTTTAGAACACTAATCTATCAGGCACAGCAGCAGCAGGAACCTCTCACTATAGCAGTATGAGATGATTTTAGAACGCTAATGTATCCCTCACACCAGCACCAGGAACCTCTCCCTATGGCAGTTTGAGATTATTTTAGATTGCTAATCTATCCCTCACACCAGCACCGGGAACCTCTACCTATAGCAGTTTGAGATTATTTTAGAACACTAATCTTTCCCTCACAGCAGCAGCAGGAACCTCTCCCTATAGCAGTATGAGATGATTTTAGAGCGCTAATCTATCTCTCACCAGCACAAGAAAGGAACCTCTCCCTATAGCAGTATGAGATGTTTTTAGAACACTAATCTATCCCTCACAGCAGCAGCAGGAACCTTTCCCTATAGAAATATGAGATGCTTTTTGAACACTAATCTGTCCCTGACACCAGCAGCAGGAACCTCTCCCTATACCAGTATGATATAATTTTAGAACACTAATCTATCCTTAAACCAGCAGCAGGAACCTCTCCCTATACCAGTATGATATGTTTTCCGAACACTAATCTGTCCCTTACACCAGCAGCAGGAACCTCTCCCTATACCAGTATGATAGAATTTTAGAACACTAATCTGTCCCTCACAGCAGCAGCAGAAACCTCTCCCTATAGTAGTATGAGATGATTTTAGAACGCTAATCTATCTCTCACACCAGCACCAGGAAGGAACCTCTCCCTGTAGCAATATGAGATTTTGGATTGCTAATCTATCCCTCACACCAGCACCAGGATGCTCTCTCTATAGCAGTATGAGATGATTTTAGAAAGCTAATCTATCACTCACACTAGCAAAAGGAACCTCTCCCTTTAGCAGTATGAGATGATTTTAGAACACTAATCTGTCCCTCACACCAGCACCAGGAAGGAACCTCTCACTATACCAGTATGAGATGATTTTATAACGGTAATCTGTCCCTCACACCAGCAGCAGGGACCTCTCCATATAGCATTATGATATGATTTTAGAACACTAATCTGTTCCTCACAGCAGCAGCAGGAACCTCTCCCTATAACACTATGAGATTATTTGAGAGCGTTAATCTATCCCTCACAACAGTACAAGGAAGGAACCTCTCCCTATAGCAGTATGAGATGATTTTAGAACACTAATCTATGCCTCAAAGCAGCAGCAGGTACCTCTCCCTATAGCAGTATGAGATGTTTCTTGAACACTAATCTGACCCTCACACCAGCAGCAGGAACCTCTCCCTATACCGGTTATGATATAATTTTAGAACACTAATCTATCCTTAAGCCAGCAGCAGGAACCTCTCCCTATACCAGTATGATATGATTTTAGAACACTAATCTGTCCCTTACACCAGCAGCAGGAACCTCTCCCTATACCAGTATGAGATGATTTTAAAACGCTAATTTATCTATCACACCAGCACCAGGAAGAAACCTCTCCCTACAGCAGTATTTGATGATTTTAGAACACTAATCTATCCTTCATAGCAGCAGCAGGAACCTTTCCCTATAGCAGTATGAGATGATTTTCGAACACTAATCTGTCCCTCACACCAGCAGCAGGAACCTCTCCCTAAACCAGTATGATATGATTTTAAAACACTAATCTGTCCCTTACACCAGCAGCAGGAACCTCTCCCTATACCAGTATGATATGATATTAGAACACTAATCTGTCCCTCACAGCAGCAGCAGGAAGGAACCTCTCCCTATAGCAGTATGAGATGATTTTAGAACACTAATTCATCCCTCACGGCAGCAGCAGTAACCTCTCCCTATAGCAGTATGAGATGATTTTAAAACACTAATCTGTCCCTCACAGCAGCAGAAGAAACCTCTCCCTATAGCAGTATGAGATTATTTTAGAATGCTAATCTATCCCTCACACCAGCACCAGGATCCTCTCTCTATAGAAGTATGAGATGATTTTAGAAAGCTAATCTATCCCTCTCACTAGCACCAGGAACCTCTCCCTATAGCAGTATGAGATGATTTTAGAACACTAATCTATCCCTCACAGCAGCAGCAGGAACCTCTCCCTATAGCACTATGAGAAGATTTTAGAACACTAAGCTATCTCTAACAGCAACAGCAGGAACCTCTCCCTATAGCAGTATGAGATGATTTTAGAACACTAATCTGTCCCTCACAGCAGCAGCAGGAACCTCTCCCTATAGCAGTATGAGATGATTTTAGAACACTAATCTAACCCTCAAAGCAGCAGCAGGAACCTCTCCATATAGCAGTATGAGATGATTTTAGAACACTAATCTGTCCCTCACACCAGCAGCAGGAACCTCTCCCTATACCAGTATGATATGATTTTAGAACACTAATCTGTCCCTCACACCAGCAGCAGGAACCTCTCCCTATACCAATATGATATGATTTTAGAACACTAATCTGTCCCTCACAGCAGCAGCAGGAACCTCCCCCAATAGTAGTATGAGATGATTTTAGAACACTAATCTATTACTCACAGCAGCAGCAGGAACCTCTCCCTATAGCAGTATGAGATAATTTTAGAACGCTAATCTATCCCATAGACCAACACTAGGAACCTCTCCCTATAGCAGTATGAGATGATTTTAGAACACTAATCTATCCCTTACACCAGCACCAGGAAGGAACCTCTCCCTATACCAGTATGATATGATTTTAGAACACTAATCTGTCCCTCACACCAGCACCAAGAACCTCTCCCTATAGCAGTATGAGATGATTTTACAACACTAATCTATCCCTCACAGCAGCAGCAGAAACCTCTCCCTATAGAAGTATGAGATGATTTTAGAACGCTAATCTATACCTCATACAAGCACCAGGAACCTCTCCCTATAGCCGTATAAGATGTTTTTAGAACACTAATCTATCCCTCACAGCATCAGCAGGAACCTCTCCCTTTAGCAGTATGAGGTGATTTTAGAGAGCTAATCTATCCCTCACACCAGCACAAGGAAGGAACCTCTCCCTATAGCAGTATGAGATGATTTTAGAACACTAATCTATCCCTCACAGCAGCAGCAGGCACCTCTCCCTATAGGGAGTATGAGATGATTTTTGAACACTAATCTGTCCCTCACACCCTATGGCAGTATGATATAATTTTAGAACACTAATCAATCCTTAAACCAGCAGCAGGAACCTCTCCCTATACCGGCATGATACGATTTTAGAGCACTAATCTGTCCCTTACACCAACAGCAGGAACCTCTCCCTATACCAGTATGATAGGATTTTAGAACACTAATCCGTACCTCACAGCAGTACCAGGAACCTCTCCGTATAGCAGTATGAGATGATTTTAGAACGCTAATCTATCCCTCACACCAGCACCATGAAGGAACCTCTCCCTATAACAGTATGAGATGATTTTAGAACACTAATATGTCCCTCACAGCAGCAGCAGGGACCTCGCCATATAGCAGTATGATATTATTTTAGAACACTAATCTGTCCCTCACACCAGCCGCAGGAACCTCTCCCTATACCAGTATGATATGATTTTAGAACACTAATCTGTCCCTTACACCAGCAGCTGGAACCTTTCCCTATACCAGTATGATATGATATTAGAACACCAATCTGTCCCTCATAGCAGCAGCAGGAAGGAACCTCTCCCTGTAGAAGTATGAGATGATTTTAGAACACTAATCTATCCCTCACAGCTGCAGCAGGGACCTCTCCCTATAGCAGTATGAGATGATTTTAAAATACTAATCTGTCCCTCATAGCAGCAGCAGGAACCTCTCCCTATAGCAGTATGAGATTATTTTAGAACGCTGATCTATCCCTCACACTAGTACCAGGAACCTATCCCTATAGCAGTATGATATGATTTTAGAACGCTAATCTATCCCTCACACTAGCACCAGGAACCTCTCCCTATAGCAGTATGAGATGATTTTAGAACACTAATCTATCCCTCACAGCAGAAGCAGTAACCTCTCCCTATAGCAGTATCACATGATTTTAGAACACTAATCTGTCCCTTACACCAGCATCAGGAAGGAACCTCTCCCTATAGGATTATCAGATGATTTTAGAATACTAATCTATCCCTCACAACAGCAGCAGAAACCTCTCAATATAGCAGTTTGAGATGATTTTAGAACACTACTCTATTCCTCACAGCAGCAGCGGGGAAACCCTCCCTATAGCAGTATGAAATTATTTTAGAACGCTAATCTATCCCTCACACCAGCACCAGGAAGGAACCTCTCCCTATAGCAGTATGAGAGAATTTTAGAACACAAATCTATTCCACACAGCAGCAGCAGGAACCTCTCGCTATAGCAGTATGAGATGATTTTAGAACGCTAATCTATACCTCACACCAGCACCAGGAACCTCTCCCTATAGCAGTATGAGATGATTTTAGAACACTAATCTATCCCTCACAGCAGCAGAGGTCACCTCTCCCTATAGCAGTATGAGATGATTTTAGAACACCAATCTGTCCCTCACACCAGCACCAGGAACCTCTCCCTATATCAGTATGAGATGTTTTTAGAACGCTTATCTATCCTTCACACCAGCACCAGGATCCTCTCCCTATAGCAATATGAGATGATTTTAGAACACTAATCTGTACCTCACACCAGCACCAGGAAGGAATCTCTCCCTATAGGATTATCAGATGATTTTAGAACACTAATCTATCCCTCACAGCAGCAGAAGCCTCTCCCTATAGCTGTATGAGATGATTTTAGAACACTACACTATTCCTCACAACAGCAGCGGGAAACTCTCCCTATAGCAGTATGAAATGATTTTAGAACGCTAATCTATCCCTCACACCAGCACCAGGAAGGAACCTCTCCCTATAGCAGTATGAGATGATTTTAGAACACAAATCTATTCCTCACAGCAGCAGCAGGAACCTCTACCTACAGCAGTATGAGATGATTTTAGAACGCTAATCTATCCCTCACACCAGCACCAGGAACCTCTCCCTATAGCAGTATGAGATGATTTTAGAACGCTAATCTATCCACCACACCAGCACCAGGTACCTCTCCCTATACTAAGTATGAGCTGATTTTAGAACGCTAATCTATCCCTCACACCAGCACAAGGAACCTCTCCCTATAGCAGTATGAGATGATTTTAGAACGCTAATCTGTCCCTCACACCAACACCAGGAACCTCTCCCTATAGCAGTATGAGATTATTTTAGAACAATAATCTATCCCTCACAGCAGCAGCAGGAACCTCTCCCTATAGCAGCATGAGATGATTTTAGAACACTAATCTGTCCCTCACCGCAGCAGCAGGAACCTCTCCCTATAGCAGCATGTGATGATTTTAGAACACTTATCTATGCCTCACACCAGCACCAGAAACCTCTCCCTATAGCAGTATGAGATGATTTTAGAACACTAATATATCCCTCACAGCAGCAGCAGGAACCTCTCCCTATAGCAGCATGAGATGATTTTAGAACGCTAATCTATCCCTCACACCAGCACCAGGAAGGAACCTCTCCCTATAGCAGTATGAGATGATTTTAGAACATTAATCTATCTCTCACAGCAGCAGCAGGAACCTCTCCCTATAGCAGTATGAGATGATTTTTGAGCACTAATCTGTCCCTCACACCAGCAGCAGGAACCTCTCCCTATACCAGTATGAAATGATTTTAGAACACTAATCTGTCCCTTACACCAGCAGCAGGAACCTCTCCCTTTACCAGTATGATAGGATTTAGAACACTAATCCATCCCCCACAGCAGCAGCAGGAACCTCTCCCTTTAGCAGTATGAGATGATTTTAGAACGCTAATCTATCCCTCACACCAGCACCAGGAAGGAACCTCTCCCTATAGCAGTATTTGATGATTTTAGAACACTAATCTTTCCTTCACAGCAGCAGCAGGAACTTTTCCCTATAGCAGTATGAGATGATTTTAGAACACTAATATGGCTCCATGCGGCTGAAACAGGCTTTTCCCACACACTGTGAAGATGATTTTAGAACACTAATATGGCTCCGAGCGGCTGAAACAGGCTTTTCCCACATACTTTGAAGATGATTTTTAGAACACTATAATGGCTCCATGTGGCTGAAACAGGCTTTTCCCACACAGTGTGAAGATGATTTTAGAACACTAATATGGCTTCATGCGGCTGAAACAGGCTTTTCCCACACACTTTGAAGATAATTTTAGAACACTAATATGGCTTCATGTGGCTGAAACAGGCTTTTCCCACACACTGTGAAGATGATTTTAGAACACTTATATGGCTTCATGCGGCTGAAACAGGCTTTTCTCACACACTTTGAAGATAATTTTAGAACACTAATATGGCTTCATGCGGCTGAAACAGGCTTTTCCCACACACTTTGAAGATAATTTTAGAACACTAATATGGCTCAATGCGGCTGAAACAGGCTTTTCCCACACACTGTGAAGATGATTTTAGAACGCTAATATGGCTCCATGCGGCTGAAACAGGCTTTTCCCACACACTGTGAAGATGATTTTAGAACACAAATATGACTCCATGCGGCTGAAACAGTCTTTTCCCACACACTGTGAAGATGATTTTAGAACACTAATATGGTTCCATGTGGGTGAAACAGGCTTTTCCCATACACTTTGAAGATGATTTTAGAACACTAATATGGCTTCATGCGGCTGAAGCAGGCTTTTCCCACACACTTTGAAGATGATTTTAGAACACTTATATGGCTCCATGCGGCTGAAACAGGTTTTTCCCACATACTTTGAAATTGATTTTAGAACACTAATATGGCTCCATGCGGCTGAAACAGGCTTTTCCCATACACTTTGAAGATGATTTTAGAACACTAATATGGCTCCATGCGGCTGAAACAGGCTTTTCCCACACACTTTGAAGATGATTTTAGAACACTAATATGGCTTCATGCGACTGTAACAGGCTTTTCCCACACACTTTGAAGATGATTTTAGAACACTAATATGGCTTCATGCGGCTGAAACAGGCTTTTCCCACACACTTTGAAGATGATATTTTGAACACTAATATGGCTTCATGCGGCTGAAACAGGCTTTTCCCACACACTTTGAAGATGATTTTAGAACACTAATATGGCTTCATGCGGCTGAAACAGGCTTTTCCCACATACTTTGAAATTGATTTTAGAACACTAATATGGCTCCATGCGTCTGAAACAGGCTTTTCCCACACACTTTGAAGATGATTTTAGAACACTAATATGGCTCCATGCGGCTGAAACAGGCTTTTCCCACACACTTTGAAGATGATTTTAGAACACTAATATGGCTTCATGCGACTGTAACAGGCTTTTCCCACACACTTTGAAGATGATTTTATAACACTAAAATGGCTTCATGCGGCTGAAACAGGCTTTTCCCACACACTTTGAAGATGATTTTTTGAACACTAATATGGCTTCATGCGGCTGAAACAGGCTTTTCCCACACACTTTGAAGATGATTTTAGAACACTAATATGGCTTCATGCGGCTGAAACAGGCTTTTCCCACAGACTTTGAAGGTGATTTTAGAACACTTATATGGCTTCATGCGGCTGAAACATTGGAGTCAATGGGGACCCGAACTTTTCGGCACAAAAATGGCTGTAAAAAAGTCCTGGCAAGTGCTAGAGGGCTGCAAAAGGAAGTAAAATGGGGTAAGAGTAGGACAAGTACCCTACAAAAAAATGGGGATGGGAAAATAACTTAAAATCAAATAATAAAAACAAAAATGGGAAGGGGGGGTGGATGTGGAGTAGGAGCCTAGAGGTTGACTAGGCCGTGACAGTGTAGGTGGAAGTGGCGGTAGTGGAGGAGGAGGAGGAAGCCAACACTTTTTGTTGTTTGTTTGTTTTTTGTTTTTTAATTGGGGTAGCCCCCAAAATATTGAGGCATATTCAAACAAACAAGTATACCAATGGCTGTGTGAGGACGGTCTAAATGTCTATTCTGCACAAGGTACAGACAAGTCTTGTGGGATCCATGCCTGGCTCATTTTAATAAACCTTAGCTTGTCCACATTGGCTGTGGACAGGCGGCTGCGCTTGTCTGTGATAACGCCCCTTGCCATGCTAAACACACGTTCAGACAATACACTGGCTGCAGGGCAGGCCAGCACCTCCAAGGCATAAAGGGCAAGCTCAGGCCATGTGCCCAATTTGGAGATCCAGAAGTTGAATGGGGCAGACCCATCAGTCAGTACGTGTAGGCGTGTGCACACATACTGTTCCACCATGTTGCAGAAATGCTGCCTCCTGCTAAGACCTTGCCTATCAGCTGGTGGTGCTGTTTGTTGTGGCGGGCTGCTAACAAAGCTTTGCCACATTTCGGCCATGCTAACCCTGCCTTCTGAGGTGCTGGCGGTGGCACAGCTGCATTGGAGGCCTCTTCTTCCTCTGCCTTCGTCTTGTGCTTCCACTGAGCCCCCGGTGTCATTTGGGAATGCCCTCAGCAGCACCTCTACCAGTGTGCGCTTGTAGTCGCGCATCTTCCTCTCACGCTCCAGTGAGGGAGTTAAGGACGGAACGTTATCCTTGTAACGGGGATCCAGAAGGGTGGCCACCCAGTAATCAGAACAAGTTACAATGTGGGCAACTCGGCTGTTGTTGCGCATGCACTGCATCATGTAGTCGGCCACATGTGCCAGGCTGCCCACAGGCAAAGACAAGCTGTCCTCTGTGGGAGGTGTATCATCTGTGTCCTCCGTATCCCCCCAGCCATGCTCCAGTGATGCCCATGAGCTGCGTTGGGTGCCACCCTGCTGCGGTTCCTCCTCCTCATGATGATCTTCCTCATCCTCCAGAACTGGGCCCTGGCTTGAATATTTTTTACCTGCTACTCCTTCTAGTAGTACTCCTCCTCCTTGGCGTCGTCCCACCGTGGGTTGCGTCGAGTACCCGTAGTGACCTCGTACCGACCCCCCTATGCCTCCTGTGTCTACTATGTGGAGGGTGTCTCCTGTCGAACAGAAACGGACACCCGTCGGACCGTGTACACCGGCTGATGTACTACGTCACGTACGCGTTGTTGTCGGCTCAACGGGTGTAACATTGAACAAGACTAATGACCCACC
>BLSH010199379.1:6398-19215 GCA_018402905.1 Glandirana rugosa | reverse complement strand
ACCAAACTTGTGGCAAAAGTATACACCCGCGCTCAATGCATACGCAAAAGAAACGACGCGCTCGAGCGCCCCTGCCACCGCTAAATTTAGAAAAAAAAAAAATTAAAATAAATAAATAAAATCGTGACAAGGACTAAAATAACGATAGTGTTCCTTACATTTGTAGGGAACACTATCATTATATACCACTGTCCACGAGAAAAACCTCCCGTCCCCCCAGATTTTCTGGGGGGTAGGGAGGAAACGTGAAGTGTCATAAGTCTAACGGTTTTTGCCGCTAAGACTTATGACAGTAAAAAATTTTAACCGCGGCCGGCGGCTAACGGCGCCAATTTTAAAAAATGACAGTATTCAGAATCGCCGTTTTTGGCAATCTGAATACTGTGAAGTGCAAAGGAGGGATGGGGGGTCTTTTAGACCCCCCTGCCCTCCAAAAAGAGCACCTGTCACCATATATTACTATCACAAGGGATGTTTACATTCCTTGTGATAGCAATAAAATCAGGAACAGTGCTAAAATAAATAAATAAAATTAAAAAAAAAAAAGATTTAAATCGCCACCGTCCCCGCGAGCTCGCGCAGCAAAGAAAACGCATACGTAACTCGCGCCCACATATGAAAACGGTGTTCAAACCACACATGTGAGGTATCGCCGCGGTCGCCAGAATGTGCGCAATAATTCTAGCAAAAGACCTCCTCTGTAACTCTAACCTGGTAACCGTTAAAATTTTTTAAAGCGTCGCCTATGGAACTTTTTAAATACCGGACTTTGTCGCCATTCCGCGAGTGCGCACAATTTTCAACCATGTCATGTATGGTATCTATTTACTCGCCGTAACATCCTCTTTCACAATACTTCACGGCCCGTTCACATCTAGGCGACTTGTCAGGTGACTTGAGTTGCTTGACAAGTCGTCTCAATGCTGTGCAATGGAACCGTTCTAATAGGAGCGAATCGCTTCGCTCCGACTTAGAAAAATGGTTCCTGCACTATTTTCAGGGCAATCTTAGCGCGACTTGCATTGACTTCTATGATAGAAGTCTCCTTACAAGCCGTTTTGAGATCGCGGAAGAGGGGTAGTCCTATACGGTGAGTATAACCCAAACCCTATATTTTAAAAGGAAAAGTATGGGGTCGTCTTATACGTCCAGTCGTCTTATACGCCGGCAAATGCGGTACATCAAATTTGGTCATGTTGTGTTTCGGTGCATATTTTAGACCTTTATCTAAGACCATAGTTTCCTCTTTTATAAGCTGTACTTCTGTTAAGTTGATGATTCCTTCTCTTAATGATCTCTTTTTCTTCCTCCATCCTGCTCTGCATCCCCTCTTTCTGGGGTTCTTCCCTCTCTGTTGTGTGTTTCTCTCCAGCGGGGGGTCACTTCCCCCCTCCATTCCTCTAAAAAATGCCTTGGTGTTCTACTTTCCTCCCATTCATCTCTGAGGGGTTCATACCTATTATATGTAGGTATGGGGCTTCGAGGTTGATAGTCCCATTCTCTGTATGAATTGTGACGTGTCTTTCCTGGGGAGGGGTTTCTCCTGTTCTCTCTATATCCCCCATACTCCCCACCACCTAGCACAGGGTATCTTCTCTGATGGTTATTATGATGATAAGGATGGTAAAACCAAGATTCACCTATAGGAAAGCCCCCGCTTTGAGAGATAAACTAGCACAGAATGTGGTAGAGCCACCGAAAGAACCCGGATTCACATTTTTTGCAGGGAAAGGGTTCTACCCGTGCAAACGTTGCTATGCGTGCACCAAAACTGAATGGAAACATACAAAAAGGAAAAATTTCTATCAACAGTCACTGGAAAGGCTTACACAATTAAGGATTTTATAACATTTAAAACAGAAGGTGTAGTTTACGCTCTGGAATGTCCATGTAAAATTCAGTACACAGGGAGGACGAAACGACCAATGTGGAAGCAAATTAGAGAACATGTCCAAATCATCAGCAAAGGTTACCCAAAACACAGTGTATCGAAGCATTTTTTCACTCATCACAATAAAGATCCTTCATCTCTCAAGTTTTGGGCAATTAAAAAATATCACCCCCATTGGAGAGGTAGCAACAAGGTGAAAACACTCAGCCAGCGCGATTCATTCTGGATCCATGAGATGCAGACCTTGCAACCTACAGGACATAATGTGGACTTTGATGTCAACTGTTTCATTAGTGACTATTAGATTAGTCGTTTCCAGGAGTTAAATATCTAGTTTGCCATTACTCATTCCCTTTTACCTAATTGATCCTTATATCCAGATTAGGTTGGCTCAGCATACACGCTCACACACATCTTCATCCATTTGTACACTAATACAATATTATCAGGTCACCAATTCTTCCTATAATTATACATAATTCTGTTGTTTTATATATATTTTAATTAATATTAATTTTCCATTTATACACTTTATAATCTTCATTCCTATACATGTATTATTTTAAGATAGAGCGCATGGATTAGAACGCGTGTACATTCATGGGGCAGACCATATAATTGACCTCCATTAATAGACAATATTGCTAGATTCCCTTGTCATATGTTAAACCTGAAGGGGTAATTATTTCTAATATTTTAAATTATTTTATTATACTAAATATTACCTTATCTGATTTAATGTTAATCCGGGATGTGTCTCTACATTTTATACCAATATTTTAAAATCACCTCCACTTATTTGACTCTGCGATATATATATATATACATATACAAGCATTGAGCCCTATTGAGTCGGCACAGTGTCTTTGAAACAGGGCCACAAGAAAATGTCCGCCAGCCGTATACAGTCCGTTCTGTGTATATTACATTCATACATTGTTTATTACATACACATAATGAGTTTAACACTCTCAAACCACTTCAGTACCCATTACTTAATATGCTGGTGCTATGTAGGTGCACGAATTATATACAGAACCTTTTCTTTCGTACCATTCATTTATGGGCTTCAAGAAAATGGCCACGGCCACCGCTAATGCGCATGCGCGAGCGGCATAACGCACTCGGTGGCGCTGTCCACAGTAATAACAATTTTAATTCCTATGGAGACGCCAATACCGTCCCAAGGATGACGCAGGCGCAGTTTGTCACCAATGCATGCAATCAGCTGCAATCAATACACACTCCATACACTAATGCAATCAGCTGCAATCAACACACACTCCATACATCTATAAATTCCACCCCATTGCACCCGCTCGGCTTGACTCCAGACGAAGCCAAGACGGCAGGTGGCATAACATGTAGAAGCAGAGCCTGGCGGTGGTATCCTGTAACTTACGTGAGATCATCCTTTACCTGTTTTATGCTGTTGAAATTTTAATAAAATGTGAGTCGTTTTTTAAAGGGGCGGCATGGTTTATTCATAAGTTGCTGTACATATTGCACTATGAAACTTTCTTTATTTTTCATGCTTACCTGGGAGCTACGGTTGAATTTTTAACTATTTATACCAGTGAAGTTTCCCGCACCACGTGAGTTTATGTTGAAGGTTTTTTTGAACTGTTTTTTTATTGGAAGGAACTTGTCCCTAGGCCCTGTGGGGTTAGCACCAGACTATTTATCTCTCTGGTGTGATCAACATTGTTATCTCAGCATCTGTGTGATTAGCACATTTTGGTATCCTCTATTTGATGCGATTAGCACGTATGGTTTTATATTTTGTGCGGTTAGCACTCTGATTCCATTTTTAAGTGCGGTTAGCACTCCTTGGTTTATTTAAAAGTGGCCCTATTCCAACAAGAGAAGGAGCATACACCATAAGCCTGATTTGACCCGAGTGGGGGTCGCCAATTAAGGTGAGAGTCCATTTCACCTGGTGGAGGGAGCACCTTGCACTTTGCTAGCTTGGTTTTTGCACATTTGATAAGAAGGATCACAGAAGTTCACACTGAATGAAGATCATCAGTGACCAAAATACCATTGGCATTGACTACACAAGGACCCTTTTTGGATTTTAATTTTTATTGCATGAATCATTTGTTTATTATGCACTTATATATTTGCAGCACTCAGCACTTTTTTTGATATCTATAGACACTTTTTTGGACTTCAATCATATTGCATGAAACATTTGTTTACTTTGCACAATACACCTGTAGCACTCGGCACTTTTTGTCAGCACCTTTAGGGTGTCCATTCCATATTATTCTTCCACTTTATATCATCAATTACTAATTTCCCATTTTTCACATTCTTTGTGCAACTTTTATATTATTAGTTACATTTACATATTTATTATTTATTACTCTGTCTCTTGATATATTTATTAACTGGTAGCGCATCCACACCATTTTAATCTCATTTCATTTGTTTGCGTGGCACACATTCAGTGGAAGCAGCAACCAGGCAACCCACACCATAGCAGCGCATACCACTTTCTTTTCTCCATTTACACTACTTGAGTCAATATTTAGGTTGTGCAGCTGCTATGGATGTTTTTAGTTTACTCGAAGTAAGAGATATTAATTTAGAGGAGGTATATAACACCTCAGATTCAGATCAGTCAGATGTTATCGAGAGCTCCTTTAGGAAATTAGAACTCCTCATGGAGAAAAAGATCAACACCTCGTGGGACATCACCTCACATGACAGATACATTAGGGAAAACCTAGTCCCGAGGAGACTGAGATGGGTTGTTCCCATCAATGATGGATTATTAGATCAGGAATCCACTGATGAATGGTATGAGTTTTTCCAAACTAAAAGTATAGAGCTATTGAAAATGCTACTAAAAGGAAACAGAAAAAAATAGATCTACAGATCTTGGAGTATAGAACCAAACTGGAAACTTATAAAGATACACAAGAATATAAAGCATTAGCCAACCAACTCACCAATGACTTGCAATATAAGGATCAAGAAACTAAGAACCACAAGAAGAAAAAAATACCAGAGAGACAAAACTGATTATGCAAATAATCAGGTGTTCAAATGGCAGATGAAGCTCAGAGATGAAAACAACACATAAAATACCAACACCCTAGAAAGAGAAGTTAGAATTGATACTAGACCCAGAATCGTGCCCAACACCCCAAACCAAAGACCTAAACCTACTACTCATTATCAGAGGGAAGAGGGACCACATACCCCAAGAAATCAACGTAACCAGAGGGAGGGTCCGGGCCACTATGGAGGAGGCCCCAGAGGTGGGAATCATTGGAGAGGTGGAAGACCCCCACAAAGAATATATACAAACTACTATTCCCATTGGCACAACGACCAACATCGAAATAGGGGGAGGAGCCCCCACCCACCTTATCATAATAACCATCAGAGAAGATACTCCCCAACACCTAGAACAGGGTATGAGGGATATAGAGAGAACAGGAGAAACCCCTCCCCAGGAAGGACACATCACAATTCATACAGAGAATGGGCCTATCAACCTTGAAGCTCCATACCTACATATAATAGGTATGAACCCCTCAGAGATGAATGGGAGGAAAATAGAACACCAAGGCATTTTTTAGAGGAATGGAGGGGGGAAGTGACCCCCCGCTGGAGAGAAATACACAACAGAGAGGGAAGAACCCCAGAAAGAGGGGATGCAGAGCAGGATGGAGGAAGAAAAAGTGACCATTAGGAGAAGCAATCATCAACTTAACAGAAGTACAGCTTACAAAAGAGGAAACTATGGTCTTAGATAAAGGTCTAAAATATGCACAGAAACACAACATGACCAAATTTGATGTATATGTGGACATACAATGCTACACAAGGAAACTCAACATCAAAAAATATATGTTATCCAAACCTTTGGAAAGTATTACTACTAACCATCATTCAAATTATCAACATACTAATTTTAGAAACAGATCATTGTTTAATCCATCGAATATTGACAATAGTCATATAGAAGTTTTTAAATGCCTAGTGACTCAGGATTTACAAAAAGTGGAAATCAAGAAAGCAAAGGACACCAAATACATGGAAATAGGAATGAAAAGATTAGAAAACCGCAATAATCTGGTCATCAGACCAGCGGATAAAGGTGGTGCTATTGTGTTACAGACTAAAGAAGCTTACCTTACTGAATTGGAAAAACAGTTGGCCGATTTGAACACATACATACCTCTAAGGGGAAACCCCACCAAAACCCCACCAGATCATATAAAAAAGATTTATTACAATTGGTGACCAAAGGTGTAACAAAAGGTCTACTCAATAAAAAGGAAAGTAGATACTTGGTACCAGATACCTGCCGGATTCCGATTATTTATACGGTACCTAAAATTCATAAAAATAGCCAGAACCCACCAGGGAGACCTATTGTGAATGGCATCCAATCAGTAGGAGCCAGAATGGGACAATACCTGGATCATTTTATGCAACCGCTGGCACAACAGACTAAAGCCTACCTACGAGATACAAAACAACTAATACAAATATTGAATGAATTAAAGATTGAAAATGGACCCTGTATCTTAGCCACAGCTGATGTTAATTCGCTTTACACGATTATAGGACACCAAGAAGCAATTAGGGCCACAAAATGGGCACTTAAAGAATATAGCAACATACCAAGGAAACAACGTGCGTTCTTGCTACAAAGCCTGGAATATTGCTTAACACACATTTACTTTTGGCATAAAAATCAATTCTATAAACAGATCAGAGGTATTGCCATGGGGGCTAAATTTGCCCCCAGTGTGACAAATATCTTCATGGCCAAGTGGGAAAGTACTAGCATATACACATCCCCACCGCCCCAACTTAAACTGTACAAAAGATACATTGATGATGTATTAATAGTTTGGAAAGGCACAGATGAGGAGTTATTACAATACCTAAATCATGTGACTTTAAATGATAGAAATATTTCGTTCACATGGGAAACAAACCATCAGCAGATCAACTTTCTAGATCTTACCATCTCAATCGTGGAGGGCACATTCCAAACCAAAATATATTTTAAAACAGTAGATAGAAATGGTTACATACCAACTACCAGCTGTCATTTTGCACTGTGGTTACTAAACATTCCCAAAGGTCAATGTATGCGACTAAAAAGAAATTGCACAAAACAGAAGGACTACAGGGAACAAGCGGCAATGATTGGTGAAAGATTTGTCCAAAAGGGATACCAAGATCAATATAACCAACAAAAGATTGAAGAGGTAGATCAACTGGACCAACAAGGATAAATTGTAGATAAAACATCGAATGAATCATATCAAGAAAATCTCCCCATTGTTCTGAATTATGGAGTACAACATAAACTGATTGAGAAGATTTTCAGACGCCATTGGGAGGTACTCAAATCAGATAAACATCTCAAACAGATCCTACCGGAAAAAACAAGATTCACCTATAGGAAAGCCCCCACTTTGAGAGATAAACTAGCACAGAATGTGGTAGAGCCACCGAAAGAACCCGGATTCACATTCACATTCACATCACAATAAAGATCCTTCATCTCTCCAGTTTTGGGCCATTGAAAAATATCACCCCCATTGGAGAGGTAGCAACAAGGTGAAAACACTCAGCCAGCGTAAATCATTCTGGATCCATGAGATGCAGACCTTGCAACTTACAGGACATAATGTGGACTTTGATGTCAACTTTTTCATTAGTGACTGTTAGATTAGTCGTTTCCAGGAGTTAAATCATTAGTTTGCCATTACTCATTCCCTTTTACCTAATTGATCCTTATATCCAGATTAGGTTGGCTCAGCATACACGCTCACACACATCTTCATCCATTTGTACACTAATACAATATTATCAGGTCACCAATTCTTCCTATAATTATACTTAATTCAGTTTTTTTATATATATTTTAATTAATATTAATTTTCCATTTATACACTTAATAATCTTCATTCCTATACATGTATTATTTTAAGATAGAGCGCATGGATTAGAACGCGTGTACATTCATGGGGCAGACCATATATTTGACCTCCATTAATAGACAATATTGCTAGATTCCCTTGTCATATGTTAAACCTGAAGGGGTAATAATTTCTAATATTTTTAATTATTTTATTATACTAAATATTACCTTATCTGATTTAATGTTAATCCGGGATGTGTCTCTACATTTTATACCAATATTTTAAAATCACCTCCACTTATTTGACTCTGCGATATATATATATTAATTTTCTTCTTAACAGAAGCATTGAGCCCTATTGAGTCGGCACAGTGTCTTTGAAACAGGGCCACAAGAAAATGACCACCGGCCGTATACAGTCCTTTCTGTGTACCGGTATATTACATTGATACCTTGTTTATTACATACACATAATGAGTTTAACACTCTCAAACCACTTCGGCACCCATTACTTAATATGCTTTTGCTATGTAGGTGCACAAATTATATACACAACCTTTTCTTTTGTATCATTCATTTATGGGCTTCAACAAAATGCAAGCGTCATAAAGCACTCGATGGCGCTGTCCACAGTAATAACAATTTTAATCCCTATGGAGACGCCAATACCGTCCCAAGGATGACGCAGGCGCAGTTTGTCACCAATGCAATCAGCTGCAATCAATACACACTGCATACACTAATGCAATCAGCTGCAATCAATACACACTCCATACATCTATAAATTCCACCCCATTGCACCCGCTTGGCAGATGAAGCCACGACAGCAGGTGGCGTAACATGTAGAGGCAGAGCCTGGCGGTGGTATCCTGTAACTTACGTGAAATCATCCTTTGACCTGTTTTATGCTGTTGAAATTTTAATAAAATGTGAGTCGTTTTTTAAAGGGGCGACATGGTTTATTCATTAGTTGCTGTACATGTTGCACTATGAAACTTTCTTTCTTTTTTTTTTTGTTTCAATAGGTTTATATTAGTTTTATCAATGATACATATATGAGTACTTGAATATATGTTACATAACAAGAGGTTCATGGTGTACAGTCTGCTTACATGGGTTAGCTTATTGTACATTGTTCAGTTGACATATTATTACCTCATTCTGTTGAGACTACCCATTGGTGGGTCGTATTTTGAAGTTGACGTTGGTTGGTCTCCCGTTGCTCTCTCGCACCCCTTATGGGTACTAGCTGTGCTCGAGGGCAATGGGAGGTTGTACATCTTGCATTTGCTATTTAATAACAAGTAACAATAAGGTAGTGATAAATTGTGAATAGGGGGGGAAGTGGATGGAAGGTGGGGGAAGGAGTATGGCATGCAATGTGGGAGTTGTGTATGTATATTCTCAAGAGTTAGGGTCAGGGGTCTAGTTTGGCTGTTAGGTCACGGGTGAAGTGGTAGTGCTCACCCAAGTGAGCCATCTATCATCAAAGTCTCTGCATCTTAATGAGTTAACTGCTAGGCTCCTTTCGTATGAGTGGTTTAGCCATACTATATTTATGGTTTCTGATCTGTTGGGGGAATCTGGGGTTTTCCAATTTTTAAGGATCATGTTTCGGGCTGCTAATAGGATGTGCGTTGTTATTTGTCTCATTTGTATGGGAATTTTTTCTATGCCTAAGTTTAGTAGGGCCAGTGCAGGATTGGGGGTAGTTAGGACGCCAGTGGTAGAGGATATTAATTTGAAGGTTTGTCCCCAGAAGCTTGTGAGGCAAGGGCACTCCCATAATATGTTTATTAGGTTGCCTACTTTGCCACACTCTCTCCAGCATTGGGGAGAGCTGTTGGGGAGGAATTTTGTTAGCTTGTAAGGAGTGTAGTGCCATCTGTGTAGGAGTTTGAGCATCATTTCCCAGTGGATGGTGCATTTGGAGTATCTGTATGTGGATTGTATGGCTGATTTCCACTGTTGTGTAGAATATGAGCAAGAGAGGTCTCTTTCCCACTTCCGAAGTGCCTGGAGTTTTTGGAAGGTCATTTTTTCATTTAGAATATTGTAGAACGGGGATATACCTCTTTGGTTAGTGTTGTCAGAGTGTAGGAAACTCCAAGCCTCTGGGGGGACCTTGATTATTGGTAAGGGGTGTGAGGCTAGAAACGTGAGTATACGTGTACATAAAAATTTGGTGTTGTCTGGTAGGTGGTATTCTTTTTTGAGGGTTTCCCATTTTTTAATTGAAGAGTTTTCAAACAGATCTTGTATATATTTTATGCCTTGTGATTAGATAGTCTTTGTATACATAAAGGGCATCAGGGAGTTTAGCTCCTGGATTGGTATATTGGGGGCTGTTGTATGATTGGATGGGCTGGATTGTTTTTGTATGTTGCGCCATGCGCGTAGTGTGGCCGCTATCGTAGGTGGGAGAGCAGTGCTTTTCCATGCGTTCCAACTGTCTAGGACTAGAAGGTGGGTGAGGTTTTTTGTTGGAGAGATTTCTGATTCAATTTCTACCCAGAGCGGGGGGTTTTCCTTCTTGGTCCAGTGTTTTAGTTGGTCTAGAATGGCCGCTTGCTGGTAGTGAGTGATGTTAACCATGCCCATTCCTCCTACAGATTTGTGTTTCGTAAGGCTAGCTCGTGCACATCTAGGTCTCTTGTTGTTCCAGACATATTCGTTGAGGATTTTTGTCATGGGTTTTAAAAATTTAAGTGGGGTATGTATGGGGAGTACTCTAAAGAAATATAATATTTTTGGAAGAATTAGCATTTTAAATGCTGCGAGTCTTCCTACCCAACAAATAGTTGTATGGGTTAGGTTTTGAGTTTGGAGTCTGATTTTGTGTATTAGTGGGGTATAGTTGGCCTGTGCTAAGGTTTTAATTGACGACGTTAGGGTAATTCCTAGATATGTTATACCTTGGGAGCTCCATTTGTAGGGGAGTTGGCGTTTGAGAAGTGCTTGTGTATCCGTTGGCACTCCCAGGTCTAGTATCAGGGACTTAGAGAAATTGGCTTTGTAGTATGAGATTGCGCTAAATGCCTCTAAGACTTGGTGGGCTTTGGGTAGGGATATTATTGGGTTGGTTAAGAGGAGAATTATATCGTCTGCGAACAAATTTATGCTATGTGTTTTGGTGCCCATTTGAAAGCCTAGGATGTGGGGGTCTGTACGAATGGTTTCTGCTAGTGGCTCGATCATGAGGTTGAAGATATGTGGGGAAAGTGGGCAACCCTGGCGTGTGCCATTTGATATTGTAAATATCCTTGAGAGAAAACCGGAGTTATATACCTGTGCAGATGGATTAGAGTATAAGGCTGCAATTGCTTCTTTAATAGAACCCTGAAATTCAAATGTCGCCAATACCTGCGACATGTAGGTCCATTGGACCCTATCAAATGCTTTCTCTGCATCTATGGAGAGAAGCAGAGAAGGCGTTTGCGTTTTCTTGGCAAAATGGATAATATTAAGGACTCGTCTGGTAGCATCAGAGGGTTGCCTGCCTCTTACAATCCCCATCTGGTCTTTTCCCACAAGAGCCGGAATAATCTTTGAAATTCTTTGTGCTAGTAGTTTGGCATAAATCTTGACGTCTGAGTTGAGAAGTGATATTGGTCTGAAGTTGGCCGGAGTGTTGGGGTCTTTTCCTGGTTTGGGTAAGGTTACCACATATGCCCTTAACATTTCTGGAGGGAGAGAGGAGCTAAGTATTGCTGAAGTGTATGTTGAGGTAAGGTGTGGGGTCAATATGTGGTGAAAGGTCTTGTAATATTCGCTCTGTAATCCGTCGGGGCCTGGCGATTTGCCACTTGGTAGGGATTTTATGACTGTGGCTATCTCATGGGGGGTAATGGGCTAATTTACATCAGAGAGTTGTGTTGCTGATAGTTTGGGTAGGTTTATTTTATTCAGGAAGGCTGTGATTTGGTCTTCTGTAGGTTGGGTCGTATGTGGGTCGTTTTAAGATTGTACAGTGACTCGTAATAGTCTGCGAACTGGTTTGCAATGTCGTGGGGGTTGCTTATTTTGTAGTGTTTTGTAGGGTGGAGTAAGTGTTGGATTTTAGTTTTGGTTTGTGTGCCCTTCAGTTTCTTGGCTAGGTATTGGCTGGGTCTGTTGTCATGTGCGTATGTTTGGAGTTTCAGCCTCCTGAGGTAAGTGTCATATTTTTGTAGAAGGTGGAGTCTCAAGTCATCCCTGGCTTTTTGTAGGGATTGTAGAATGGTCTGGGAAGGTGCGTTTTTATTTTGGGTTTCAAGATTGTGTGTGTTCTGTGTCAGTTTGGTTAATTGGTGGTCGTAACGTTTTTTGAGTCTAGCTCCATTCTGAATAAGTATACCCCTGATGTATGCCTTGTGCGCCTGCCATAACACAAGGAGGTCTTTAACAGAATTTATATTGTTTGCAAAGAATTCTTCAATGTGTCGGGCTATGGTTTTCTGACTATCCGGCTCTTGTAGCAGCTTGATATTGCAGCGCCATATGGGGTTTGGCATAGGGGCACGCGTTTCTGTAATAGAAACAGATACAGGAGCGTGGTCTGACCACGTAATGTCGTGAATGTCAGAGGAGATTGTTTTCTGGAGTAATCATTTGTCCATCAAGATCATATCTATCCTGGAATATGTTAGGTGTCTGGGGGAAAAGTAAGTATAGTCTTTTTCGTTGGCGTGGTGACATCTCCAGACATCATAAAGGTCTTTGTTATGTATGAGTTTATTTAGAGAAGGTCTGGTCTTAGTGGTTTGTGCTGATGAGTCCATTTGTGGGTCGCTTGTTATGTTGAAGTCCCCACAGATCAGCAGGTTACCATATTTGATTGATGATATGCGCTTGAGAAGCCTGTTCAGAAATCTTAGTTGGTGTCTATTTGGCACGTATAAGGCCACCAGGGTGTATGGGCGTAAGTTAATGTCACAAGTGATGATGACGTAACGACCCTCAGTGTCTAACATGGAATCCTTTAGTTGGAATGTCATGGAGTCTCTGATCGCTAGAAGAACTCCTTTGGTTTTCTGTCTTTGCGCACG